>RJWT010019382.1:0-18405 GCA_004365215.1 Cuniculus paca
GGGAATCAACAATGCTACCACCCTCAGAAGGAGATCGCTCCCTAGATGCCACACTGTGTATTCTCCAAACAGATGATCAGGCCACTGGCCCTAGACCACAATGTCAGTGAAACACCAAAGCACCACAGGCATCCAATTACATTTCACCTGGATAGCTATCGTCACAGCCTGTGTTTCTCCAGATAAGCCAGTTGCTAATGGCAAAGTGGGGAGAGGGGAATGGTACTTCTTGTTTGCCAGCCTGCGCGCCAGAGGGCCTGGGGTGTGGTCATCCCCAGTCCTGCCTGTGCAAGGCACTGGCTCCCAGACTGGGCTTGCTTGCTGGCGTGACCCTATTCTCTCTCCCCCCAGTCCATGAATGGTGCTGACTCACAGGGAGAGGCTGGGATCTGACTGTTCCCCGTCCAGCAGAGGCCCGCACAGGGTGCTGCCTCTATCAGGGATTTTAAAAGCATTGCTCCTTGATAAAAAATACAAATCATTAACAAAACTAGTGATTCTAAATTTGCAGTTTCCCACTAATGTAGCCAAACATTTAACAGAAGGAAAAGTTAAAATTCCACAATCTGTTAATATTCTTGCATTTCTTTCTTTAAAATTTCACCAAAGATAGAAAACTGATAGACAGACAGACAGATAAATGCATACATACATACATATATACATACATCTTACTTATATCTTACATATCTTATATTTGAAACTGACAGCTTTAATCTTTACATAGAATAAACAAACTGAAGATATATGGTTATCCATGCAATTTGTTTCTGAATATATAAGAAAACAAAACGATGTAGTAATGGTATAGTAAACCATGAAAAATTAAAGCTTGCATGCCTACCTTTGCTTTTAAAATAAAGGACTAATGAAATAGATACCACCTGCCTTGAAATGATAAAGTAGTATCTGATACTTCTAAGCCAGGATTAAGAATGAAGGATATTATCTCTGATTCATGCTTTCAGAAATAATGGATACTTTACTATCCCAGGATAATAGAGGCTCAGTGGTAGTCCCTAATAACCCACAGGAAAGTAAACATACCTCACAAGCAGTGACTTGATCCATTTTAATCTATATTGGTAGCTAATAAATCACAGAACACAGAATTGAGAGATACCAACAAATGCCACATGTACAACTTCTTTTAACTATTACTGAAAGACAATTATCATGTAAGTGAATGCAAATGTTAACCACAGTGACTGATCTACCTTTGTTAGTAACACCTAGTTCTGAATCACTTCAATGAACATCCTAGATGACGAAGAATCATTTTAAAATTTTATTTTACTTTATTAGTACTTCTTTTCAATTTATGCAGCTTGCAATCATTTTGGGGAGTGGTTACATGTACATGTTACAGTTTTTCAAAAATTCCTTTCCCCTTCTTTCCCCCTCCATCTGCCTTATTGTGTACTCATCCCCCCCTTTTTTTTTGCTTGTTGATATTATTTGTCCTACCTCATGCTATGGTATATGGTGTTTACATTAATTGGAGTTACTAGGTTCTTGTACACGGCTCATCGTTTTTCCTCTCATATCCCCCACTCCTCATCTTCACCCTTCACCCTTCTTAACCTGGCCCACTTCCCTATAGCAACAAATCCATCCCTTTGTCCTTTTCTATCTATCCTTTATCATTTTCTTTGTTTGTACTTTTCCTTTTTATTTTTCCTCAATCAAACGAGAGACACCATACAGTATTTAAATTTGAATATCTAGTATCTTTCATGCAACATTGTATTTCTAGATGCAGCCATTTTCCTACAAATGTCTCAAATGTGCCTTCCTTTACAGACTAGCAGTGTTTCATTACATATAAGTACAGCATTTTATTTATCCAATCATCTGTTGTTGGGTATACTGACTGCTTTCACAATTTTTGCTGCTCTAAAGATTGGTATGCATGTACCACTGTAGCACTATGTCTTAAGCTCTTTGTGGAAGATGCTTAGTGAGGGAATACCTAGGTCATATGAATTTCTAATTTCAGTTCTTTGAGAAATATTCATACTGATTTCCATAGCGGTTGTACTACTCTGTATTTCCACCACAGGTGCAAGAGGTTTCCTTTTCCAAAGCAAGACACACCAGCATTTGTAATCATTTGATTTCTTAATGATTGCCATTCTTTCTGGAGTAAGATGGAATCCTAGCATTGTTTTAATTTGTATTTCTCTAATGACCAGAGATATTGAACATTTTGTTTCATGTTTTCTTCATATATTTATTGACCATTTGTATTTCTTCCTCCATGAATTTATGAATTTATCTACCTCCTTGCTGATTGGGTGTTTAATTTTACTTGCTCTCTTTTTTTGAGTTCTTTGTGTATTTCAGATACTAGTTTTCTGCCTGAGGAGCAAGTGACAATTTTTTTCCTCTTGTGTAGGTTGTCTCTTCACTACACTGATTGATTCTTTTGTTGTGCAGAAGTTTTTTAGCATGATATAATCCCATCTGTTAATTCTTGCTGCTATTTCTTGTTCAATTGATGCTCTGTTTAGAAAAATGCTTTCTTACACTTATGTCTTCAGGTGTTTTGCTTATTTTGTCTCCTGCAAGAATAATCTTAAAAATCTTATCACAAATTGATCTTGTAAAATGTTGTGCTGATTCTTCCTTGAAAGAATCTACATTCAATTTGGGAAGTGAATACCCAAGTACTTCAAGAACTTTTACATAAACGATTTGAAGTTCAGATAAGTGACACAGTAAAGATAGTATCAATAATATCTACTAAACAGAAATGATACCCTGTCACATTGTGAGGGAGATAGGAATCAGAAGATACATCGGCATGTGCTTCAAGCCTAAATCAAACTGTTAAACAGAGGTATAATGAATTCCACAACTACTTCTCATTTCCTGAACATGTAAGTGTAATAAACAAACTCAGTGAGAGTTACCTTATCTTGTTTTCAGACTTGTAAGTAAAAGCTATTTCTATAGGAGACCCAAGTCAAACAGAACTGAAATTATTGCCCAAGGTAAGAAGCTTAAAATCAAAAGCTTCACATTGTTGGAATTAATTGAAGAGGTTATTTTCACTATCCACCATGTAAAACAATCAGTTGTGGTTATTCATAGAACATCATCATTTAACTTTCTTGTATGACCTTAGTGGAACAATGTATATTCTATTTTACTTAACCAGGTGGCACAAACACTATGATTTAAACTGCTTGTTTCTTCTTTAAGTACTGAAGTTAATCACAGAAACTATCAGAGAGTATTTGGGGCTTCATTTATTATTTTGTTAAAGTTAATTTCCATATCTGATAAGAAGAGATAGACACACATATATATGTACACATATACATTTATGTCTGTATGTCAAGGGAGCTATCCACCTGCATAATTTTATATATATTTGTATCAGTTTCCTTATTTTGTGCATATACTGAACATAAGGTCATCTATGATCTTTACAAATTACATAAGACAGCAGTATTTGTTATATGAATGCCTTCAAGTTAATTTGTGGAACAGGAAGTGTCATGCCCCCAAGATGCCAGGTAAGATACACGAATAAAACCGATAAATTTTCAGTATTTTTTACATGATGATGTTATCTTATAACTAACAATACCTTGAGAAAGGCTTGTATGATGAAATATAATTTCCTGTTGCTTATACCTCCTCTCTATTAGTTGTTTTTCTCATTACTCACACAAACTATCTGGCATCCACAACATAAAGAAAGGGATTAACTTGGCTCATTGTTTTGGGGTTCAGTCCATAGTTGGGTGTCTCCAAGACAAAATTTTCATGTTGAAAAGATGTTCACTTCAGGAAGCCAGGAAACAGGAAGAAAGGACATTCATCTCCGATAAGAATACACTTTTTTTTTTCAAGTTCACAACCCTACTGCCCTGCCACTTCCAACCACGATCAGGTATGAACTTTTAACACCACAATCAGATATGAACCTGCCAGTAGAGTCTCGCTAATAGAATCACTTCCCCAAAGTTCTAGTTCTGAACCCATAGAATGTTTGGAGAGTATTTTAGATCTAAACTACAACATTCCAGCCACTGCAGGCAAAGAGCTTATGAAATCTCATCATGCAAAACAAATTCATTCCATTTCTCAAAGATATCAATTCCAACACTGCTAAAAAATCCAATTCCAAAGTCTCTTCTGAGATTCAAGGCAAACTTTTAGCTATAATCCCATGTAAGAATCAAAAAGAAAATTAAATATTTCCCATGTAAAATGGCATGGGGTAGACATTCACATTTCAAAAGGGAGAAATTGTAGAATAAAAAAGTTTCAGATGAAATAACACTAAATACTATCAAGCCAAATATTAAATTCTCTCTCAAAATCACGTTCAGAGACATATTTGAAATATTTCTCCCTAATATAGTAATCTTCTGGGTTATAATTTCTGTTTTTCTCAACTCAAAATTAGGAAATATTTCTACCAAGGACACAAGAGTATCATCTACCAAGTTTGAAACTACATCTACAAATGAGGGAAATTAATTTGTTCATGTCAATTGAACTATGGGCAAAAAGAAGTGATTCAATTCACTAGGGTAAAGAGTATGACTGTAGATTATTGAAGCACAGTTTCATTGTTGTTAATGCCTGTTCAAGATGTAACTAAAGGATCAGTGACCATGAGATGATGATCTTGGTCACTCCACCAAACAAACAAACCATCCTAGTCAAAGTAATAACTAAAAATAAGCCTCTCTTACTACATTTTATAAGTAATGGTAATTGGCTTTGCATCTTGCAAGCATCATTGTGATTGACTGGACTTGTAGTTTTCCTCATCAGTGATAAAATTATGATGATTTTATGCATACTATGCTTATAAAGTATAAAACCAAAACAAAATAAAAGGTTATAACTATATCTAAGTAACACATGGAGTAGACTGAATTGGAAAGCATCATGAATATCAGTGTGATTTCTTTAATTCCTCTAAATGTCTTCTCTTTTAACCTTTCTTTGGGGACCCCACATTTATGGAGTCTTTACAGCACTCTGAGATTTCCACAAGTAAATGACTTCCTAATCAGATAGACAGTACAACTATGGAAACTATAGCTCCTGCCCTGTGAGCTGAACCAGAAATATGAAAAGGAAGGAAACTGAGCATATCCTTTCATTTCAGTTCTCTCTTGCATGAGCAATTTTGAGATGACTAAGTCCCATGTGCTTAACTGGAAAACACCTGCCATTTGCTGCTTTCCATTATATATTAATGTGATGCATCTTTCCTTGTCTATTTTTTCACTACCTTTATCTCATTGGATGTTTATCCTTCAAGTTCAGGGTCAGAATTATGATCTGGTTTGAAGTTTAAAAGCAAACCATGTTCTTTTCCATAAGAAAACTTATAAAATTGAAACTCACCTCAATCAATCAAGAAATTGAAAATATAGGGCCGGGGATATAGCTCGGCGGCACAGTGCCTACCTGGCAAGCACAATGTCCTGAGTTCGATTCCTGGTACCGAAAAAAAATAAAATAAAATAGAAAATATAGATAAGTATTTTATCTATGACTGATAAATAAGAAAGAGAGAGAAAGAGACAGAGACAGAAGTTTAAAGCAACTGAAAATTTTCTCATGTCATCATGGAGATTAACAGGTCCAAATTCTTTAATACAAACAGTTCAGAGTTACCAGGGAAAGCTCATGGAAATCATCTGCTCAGTCAAATTCTACTCAGACGTTTAACAGATAGGTCTTACCACATTATTAAACATAATCTGTTTTATTCAGTTCAGAAAGCCAAATGTGAACGTCATCTGAATCATCCCCACAGAAACATCTATAAACCTGTTTATCACCTGTTAAAAAAAAATAACAACATACAGAAAGAGTCTTTCTAAATGGGAAGCTTAAAAGGAATGCAGCAAGAGGAAGGGAAAGGGAAAAATAATTAAGACATGTTATGTACACATACAAATTTCTCAAGACATATATAATCATTATGGACAGCCAACATGTATTAATAAAAAAGATGGGCAAATGAGTTAAAAAAGAAATCTTAACATTGAAGATCTAATATATCAGGATAGTTTACTATGTTTCCTTTAAATTAAAATATATATCATAAAACTGACAAGTTCATAGTGTTTTACTGTAGGAGGGTTTAGTAATATTTGTGAGATTGCAAGTTTATTATTTGTTCTAAATTATTTACATTCTATCTAAATGTTTCTCAAAATTCTGGTGCATTTTTCTTTTAATGTAGAATGAAATGTTTTCATTATCCTTAATAAATGATATAAATTTGATGTTATTTCAACTCCATAACACAAAAAGGCGTACATATACGATAAAATAGTATAAATTCCACTAGAAATTGTGAATATTTTGTTGTAATAGTTAATTGCATTTCAAAACATTACATGGTTAATGAATATTGTTTCTTGCACTTGTATATATAGGCATGGTATATATGTAGGTGACAGTCATATGCAGAGATAGATAATAAAAAGGCAACAGGTAAAGAGAGAGTGAGAAAGTAGAATGGGAAAGAGATGAACAGAATAATGGAGAAAGACAAATCAAAGAATAAACTAAAGAAGAAAAGAAAAAAGAAAGAAAAAATAAGAAGAAAGAAGTGTAAGAAATTAAGATTTATTATTAAACATTATTTGCCCCTAAGTCTAAATACTGACAGTACATAATACTTCATCTCATATTTATTCAAAGGAAATATATTTGTACTGAACGGTGTAATACTGTAAACTCCAGATTACAATAAAACATGATAACTAAATGTTTTAATAAACTCATTTTGAGTGCAATGGACATATGAAAGCTGTTAAACTTCTATTTCCATGAGTATTATATATGCCCAGTGACTAAAACACCAACCAGAGATTTAGTAATTGTCTAGTACTGTAATTCCAGTCATTCGCAACTGTCATTTTGCAGCAGCCTACTCAGTAGTTATTTATTAATCCTTGAAAGTCATAAAACTTTGAACCATGGGTAAAATATTTGGATAATTTGTAGGTGTAGGTGTCAGAGATAATGGAAGGCGAAAAGTCACTCCTAAATTGAGATTCAAGAGTTATTTGTAAATTACCCAGTAAATTCAGTGGGTTGCAGAAATACCAACTTTGTTTTGCAGGCATTGGATCAAAGTGTAGTTTGTGTCAATCAAGGTAAACTCTCTGATGCACAAAACCATAAGGGAGAAACAGATGCTTACTGAGTCTATGTGCTATGGAATATAATACAAGCTGCAGTCCCTAAAATATGTTTTCAGAAAGCTCAATATTCTCATACATAAAAGTTAGGCCAGTGGTCCTGCCCTGTAAGTTTGTAAATTTATTCATTTTCATCTATTTACTCCTCATGAAGATTAAGTGAGATAAACTATGCAAAGTTTAAAATGAGTGGCTGTCACAGAGCATATTTAATAAATGTAATGTATCTCATAAAACTGATATATAACTATTGATGATTCAGAGTTTATATTCTTTTATATACTTGATACCTTCTATGGTACAAATTTTGAACTATGAATATATATATTTATATATTTATACATATATATTTATATACTTACATCTACCCTCTTATTTTCTCAATTGTTCTATGTTAAAAACAAGTATTCTCAAGCGATTCTTTTTCCAGTTAGGGTAAAGATGCAGTCTCTAAGGTTATTAAATCCCAAACATATCAGGGTTTAGAAATAGAAATCTATACTTTAAATTTCACTGGAAGCAAAGAGGTTATTGAAAATGTTTTGAAGCTCAGAAACAATATGTTCTGTGTAGTCAACCTTCTGCTCATTCAATAGTCAAGGTTAATTGCCATTACCGATTTTATCCTAACAGCAAAGTTTTATCCTAACAGCAAAGTTATTCAATTTAAATAAAACTCAAGTCCTTAAAAACTGTTCTGTTTAATTTATGGAATTATTGGTATTTCAAATTAACTACAATCTCACTGAAATTTGCTTGTATCATTATATGAATAAATTAAATATAACAATTATAGAGGGGACCATATACTGATAATATTTGATAATATAGACTGACTACTCCCCTAATCCAGTATTATATTGGATATAGTAATGGTTGGATCATTCTAAACATAATTTCCAAGGAAATGAAAAAGTTATATTTGCTGGTTTTCTTATGTATTTAAAATTATATTCTGATGAAGTGAATGCATTATCCCTTTTGTTAAGAATATGAAAACATTTTTTCCATCTTCCTTCCATAATCTCTGAAAAGAAATGTGAATCCAAATTTGTTGTTTCCATAGCATCATCATTCTATGTTATAAGTTATCACAGTATATCAAGCTGAAAACTATGTTTCGAATGTTTGTTTAGAAGATTCAGCTACACTATACAAATGCTTTCTGCATAATTGTCAATATAAGTACATAGCACAGAACTGAGACTTCCGTCTAATTCCAAAGTTGTTTATTATCCAAGTTTTTTTAAAGTCAAGTACATCCTTCAATGCGTGTTAGCATATTTTATGCTAACAACCACCAAATCAAAGTTTATAGCAATTAAGTGTTTGAAAGATAATTTCCTGAAATCATACCAGTGCCATTATTTTCATGTCCTCCACAAGAAAAAAATCTAATAACAAATTTATTGTTTCTTAGGGAATATCAAGCTTTACCTCATTACTTACATATAATTGCTAATAATACTGTTGATGCCATTGAAATGTATTGTTACCTGTGAAAGTAACTGAATCCTTCTCACATTTGCAGGTATGCATTGAGTAAAACATACATCTACTTAAATTATCTTCATAAAAATTCAAAAATCAATGGTATAACTTAGAAAGATTGCTAATCTCTACTAAACTTCAGTATGATTATTCACTACGAGATTCACAAAAAATACAAAAAATATTTTGGTCCATTTAGTTACAATATTGGCAGCAATAGGATGTGAAGCTTTATGAGAATTTTTCAACTTCTGCACAGAGAGACAGGTAGGCATTGTACATTACAATAAATTTGTTAATGGTGCATAACATTGCAATGCTAGCATATTTTTCTTTCATAGACAATATATTTTAAAGAAAGGATCTCATAAGGTAAACATTTCATCAGATAGTAGTAAATTTTCAAATATTTGATTAATATTCTTCAGATTTACTCTATAATTGCTAAAAAATTTTATACTTTGTATGCAATATGGCTACATGCTTGAAAAAGATGTGGTATCAAATTTTATATTACTTTTAATGTATAATAAATAGAAAACTGGAGATAGATGCTTCCTTTTCCAGTTAGTGCCTGGCAAGTGGTGTTGGTTGCAAATGGGAAGGCAGATCTAGATATCTGATATGTCTTTGTAATAAAAGCATATGCTTCATTCATTTCTTTGATTCTTTTTCTTATTTTGAACTCAGAATTGGGAAGAGGCTATGCTTGTACTCTATACTCATAGCCCTGTTTTGTTTATTTTTAAAATGCAATTTAATTCTCTGGTAAATGGTACTATTACTTATGAGTTTTTAACCTAGTTGATTTTAAAGAAATCATATTTTGAGTATTATATTTTACTATGTAAAAGAGAATGGCCTGTCTTCATGGAATAGAAGGAAATATAAATATAAATGTATAGTTTCAAGTACCAAAATCCTCTTTATTCATTATGACTTTATAGTAATTTGATCAATATTATTGAAAACAATAACATAAAATTTTATAAAGGAAGTATAGTCCAATTAAATTTCAAGGTATTAGCTAAACACATACACAGATGCACATCTGCTGTTTTGTCATCTCTTAAGCAATATGTAAAATAGAAACTGTTGACAAGTTGATTTGAAGAGGATTTCAGTGGCATGGAATCTTAAAAAGACAATGTTATACACATGCAGACAGATATGCACACACTTTGTAAGTCATTTTCACAAACACAAAAGTTGTAGAAACAACATTACAAAATCAGTTTCAGCAAGTTCTTTCTTTTTTCTTTCTTTCTTCTTTTTTTTCTTATATATATTTTTTTTGCATGTGTGGTACAGGAGACTGAATCCAGAATTTTCCTGCTGAACTAAATCTACAGTTCTTTTTTTATTTTTAATACCAGAGCTCATTAAGTGGCCCAGGTGGGACTTGAACTTGTGATTATCTTGGGTCACTCTTCCTTAGTTCTGGGATTACAAGGACTTCAGCAGTGTTTAAAGAATATATTACTGTTTTTATTTTTGTTTACTTTTTTTATTTTAAAGAGAATTAAAAAAAAGAACAGAACAGAACAGAGTTAAACACAGCAAAGCATTTCAGAACAGAACACTGCAAGCAATACAGGTCTTCAAAACATAACAATAGGAGATTAACAATGGCTACCCTAGTGTCTCTTGTTTTCTTCAAGGACATTAAGGTAGCCATTGTTGATTTCTTATTGTCTGATATGAAGGCCTGAAATGCTTTCACTCTTTTGTTTTATCTGGTTTTATATTATTTTGTTTTGTTTGAGTTATTGTGTGTGAATGTATGCACAACTATTTTTGTTTACTTTTCTCTCTTTAAAATAAGAAAAGAAGTGCTGCAACATACCTATGAACTGTGTGAATATTTAACACTAGGGAATAAATGAACGTAATTCCGTGTATTAACAGAATAAAAATAAAATCATTAGTTATCCTGATACATAGCAAGACAATTTGCAAAATTTAAAAGCAATATCAGAATACAAGAAATGTTAGTAAACAACTATACAAAGGACACTTCTTTTGATGGAAATCACTTTTGTGCCCAAAAGCAAACATTATACAATAGAAATATTTTAAGTCTTAGTTGGACTTATAAGGAAAGCAAGAAAATAACAATTGTAATGAAGAAAAACATTTAATATATTATTTGTGTGGTACCACAAATGTTTGTAGTATGTGTATTACCAAAGCTTGAAGGATAAAAAAGAACTACCACCCATCAAATAGAAAAACAAACGTAATAAAAATCATTTTGGTATTCTACATAAAGTTTAGTATGAAAAGTAGACTCATGATCAAAATTCAAAACTTCCTAGTATTTTAGTCTCTTTGCCAAGGAAATCTATTTCAATGATTTTAAAAGACCTTTAAAAGCAGAATATTACAGTAAATGCTCAGGAATAAATTATTAGGTAAATCAATACCAAAATAATAATTAACAATTATTGACATACATAAAACTTTATCAAGATTTATACAGAGTACTTGAAATGAAAGACACTGTATTGTACACATCCCAATTCTGGGAAGAATATTTTCAAAATAATCAAAAATTTTAAGATATTTTGAAATTCATAAATTGTTAATAAATTTTACTTTGAAACAAAATGATAAAGATATATTCTTTACAAAACAGAATCAAATAAAATGATTAAAATAAAAAATTAACAAAAACAAAGCATAAAATAGTAAGGTGAGTTCATGTGAATATACCATATTTGATGGAAATGTTCAAAATATACATTTTTGGAATTTGAATAGATGGGGAAAGATGTGTTAGGCAATAATACATTTTAGACTAGTGAGTAGTCATTGAAAAAAATAAAACAGCAATTTAAAAATGACCAAAAGTGAAATCAACTTCTTTGTTGATGCGTGATTAGAACAACAGCTAAAAAATTGTACAAACATAATAGTCTACATATTAAAAATAGTAGTTCAAAATCTATTAGAATGATAGCAACTTGAAGACACATTGATAAGTCTGAAATAAAAATAATCCAATACACCATTTAACTTAATTGTACTGTTGTAACCAGTGAACAAATGCATTCTATATGTTTAGTGTATACATGATGTATATACATGAAATATCTCAGAAATGCAAAGACAGTTTACCACTGAAAAATTCTGTAGTATTCAAGTTATGGGAGGATCAATTAAATGTATTTCTAACTTACCTATTTCTGGTATAACAGATATCTGATATAAAAGAAATAATAGAAATCTAAACCTACATTATCTCTCACTCTCTCACCATCACTTGTCTATGTATTTGGACCAGCAAGATTGACCAAGCTTGTAATTGCTTTAGCTGAATTGTGTGATGTCAGTACCCTATTTTGAGAAACATTATTTTTAAAAATAACAATAAAATATTATTTTTTCATGCAAAGATTTCTGAGGATGCAATTAATGATATTGCATAATAATCTTATCATGAAGTTTCACAAGAAATTTTTTTCTAATTCTACTATGAATGACACATTTCTTTCCTCCTAATAAATGTCCAACAGATACAGTTACTAAAAACAATTATGGCTATATACTCAGATCTGTTTCTATAGGTGTTAAAGCCCTGTGGAAAGAATCATATTTAACAATGGTAAATGTTAACCTGCATTTTTACCTCACCAACGACTTTGTACATTAACTTCTATGTATTTTAATTGCATAAGCAATTATGATACTATGGGAAAACTTGCATTCGACAAGAAAGAAAAAAATTTTTAAAAGTA
Organism: Cuniculus paca; assembly: GCA_004365215.1. Lineage (NCBI taxonomy): Eukaryota > Metazoa > Chordata > Mammalia > Rodentia > Cuniculidae > Cuniculus > Cuniculus paca. The sequence goes on from RJWT010019382.1 coordinate 12,425, forward strand.
TATATAATCCCACCACATGAGAATAGAACTGATGCATAATTACATGTTGTCTTTAAAATGTTATGTAATGTTAAAAACATAGTTACAGGACCAGGGATATAGCTCAGTGACAGAGCACCTGCCTGGCAAGTGCAAGGTCATGATTTTGATGCCTAGTACCCTCCCCAAAAAATATATATAGTTACAAACCCACAAAGGGAACATATGAAGTATGTTCAAAATGCAATTTATGTAGATGCAGCCATAAGACTTACATGAAACATTAAAACTTATGTACATGTAAAACATGCATACTTATATTTGTGTTTAGAAAACTTTCATTATGATACTTTTATTATTGTGTACTCTGGTTTTATTTCAATTTGCAATTAAGTTTCTTTTTGTTATTGCTTATAATATGTATTTTGAGAGGTTAATATAATTGGAATGTTTTCCCTAAATTATTGAATATTTAAATTAAATTATAGCTTTTACAAGTTAATTGAAATAACTGTAAATGCATCTTTATGAAGTTTTGAAAACAAGCCTGAAAATATCATTGAATTTAGTGAAAAAAAAAAGGCCTGATAGTCTTCATGATTATTAATTTTTTCCTAGGGGTTTTATGCTTCCGTTAGTCTCACAAGTAAATTATATTTACCTAATACGTCATTGCCTCATCAGATCAGGGTTAAGAAAAGCTCTCGATGATTATGGTATTAGTCAACTTATTGAAATCTATGATGTACACAAATAATTACATGCCTCTGTCACTTGATTATATTAAATTTTATCAATAAATATTACACAGAGAAGTTTAGAAAATAATAAAGTGACTCTCTCTTGCTTAATATAAGCCTTTTGTTTCCATTCCTTTAACAGTATGATTTACATGTTCTGAGTTTAAAAATAATAGAAAAAAAAATTAGAAATAATTCTAGTGAGTAAATCTTGGCAATTTCTCTGAGAAGCTGAAAAATCTGTAATTTTATATTTTATAACCTGTCAAAGATACCACCTTTAACAAGATTTTTTGTTTATAAACTTTTAGTGACTTCATCAAAACACAATTTGCTTCTACTAATAGACAAACTTTATTTTCAACTGATTGTGAATATTGAATGGTATTTGCATTCCTAAAAATTGCTTAATTGATCATGGGTATAATTTCCATAATATGGAACTGAATTTGACCGCTACTTTAATTTTAAAGGTGCTATTTGGCAAGACTTTTATTCATATGTATCGTTTGTATTAAAGTTTAAATAGGTTCTTAAAATGTAACTTTGCCTAATGTGACTGTTTGTCCCAGTGTGTGAGCATGGCCTGTGGAGAGTGGAGGATTACTCAGAGGCCAGACTTAAATTGAGTAACCAAGGGGCCAGTAGGGCTCTCAACAGAGACCACCCAGACTCTCAGGAGGAACACAGAAGCCAGGAACTCTGAGGATTTGATTTAGAGCATCGGTGTAAGAGAAAAAAGGCAGAAGAAAAGCAGTTTGGGCAAGGAACTGTCTCAGGGCTAGAGTTTTCACCTGGACAGGGGAAGGACAATGGCCAGACAAAACATGTCTCACTAATCTAAACTTCTTGCTTAACCGTTCACGTCTCACAGAGCCTGCGTGCTTTTGCTCCACTGTTTAACCATTCCTCCTCAGCCAAGCTCCACAACAGCTTATTGTAAATGTGACATCATTCTTCTACCACAGCCTTCTGTCATGATATTTGTACCACAGAAAGTGATGAATATAATTTAGAATATTCCTTTTCTAAAGTCTCAAAAGTTAACGTTAAAACATAATCTAGTACTGATGGTTTTGAATATATGGAAAGAAGAAATTCTCTTCATCTTATTTATCCTTGATCTTTTTATTCTTATATTTCCTTTAATTTCTTCTTCCCTCTTTTAATCAAGTTTTTGATTCTTCATGTTTTCCAGTAACTTATTGAATTTACCTTATATATCTAAATATGTTTAATAAAATTTCTTTTTGCAATTTATTTGATTTAGTTTTACTTGTATAGGTCTTTTTTCTACCTTGATCCAATGTGTACAATTGTTTTATTTATAATTATATAGCCATATACAATTTTTCTCAATTGTTTTATATATCTAAAATGAACATGTTTATTTATAACTTCTATACTAAAACTTCCTTAAAGTCCTAGACTGAATTCTGTTCCTTGTATTCTTCTTTCATGTTTAATTTGTTATACCTTACTAATTTTTGCAGTTTAATGTAAGTGTAAAGAATTTGGAATGGAAACAGTTGTAAATAGGAAAATGCATGAAAATAAATTGTTTCATATGAGTTTTGAGCATCACAGAGCAATATATTTATTTTATCATTTCAGTATGCCCCATGGCAAATCAAAATTAGTATGCACACTTTGTACTTATTATGAGACCTCATCTTCATAATTCAGAAACTACATGCAGAAGGCACCATGTCCTCATGCACCAAGATCAATAATCACTGTCTCTTTTCAATATTTAAGAATTAAAATTTAGACTCCATTATTATGAGCTCTCCTCTAAAAATTAGTTTAACTAATGTGAAATTTTATTTTATTTGCAAAGGTATGTGCTAGATACATTTAATGTACTGAAAGTTGTGACAATATTTACTGAGCCTAGGTAATAAAAAAATTACGTGCCCCCAAGAGGGCACAGCAGACCAGGGGCCTCTAAATAAACATATGTTTACCTCTTTTTATTAAATATACCTAATGCTTTTGCAAAAGTGAGCCTGTTTAAAATAAAAGTGTGTTTTCATTAAACAGTTACTTCATAGAAATAGTCAGATAACTTTGTGCTTTCTTTATTATCTCTTTAGGAATTCTTTTTTTCAGTAAATTTCCAAACAGGGTTTATTTTATCTCAAGTTAACATGACATAGTCTCAAGGGCACCAGTTGATAAATATGGTTCTATTTTAGTGGGCACATGTAATAGGAACATATGTTTAAATAAAACAACTTAACACAAAGTTAGAGCTTTAATTTTAGATGTAATAATGCAAATACAGGGGCCAGAAATTTTGTTTAGTGTCTTAAGCACCTGCCTGGCAAGAGCCAGGTTGAGTTCTATCCCTGGTACTAAAAATTAATAAATTAATAAATAAAATAATAATATTAATGCAAATATATGGTGTTCAAAATGGTGAAATGAAAGAATGTTAAACAATTTCAACAATGGGAAAAATGATAAAGAAAAACATTACAATTCAGGGTTAGATTTTATTGTGTATGAATGTGTTACCGTTTGTCAAATGTTAGAAATTTTCTGAAAACTATTCACACAATGTGTTAAATATGATTTGTGTAAAAGGATATGTACAGCTCCTTAAACATAGGATACATTTTGAGGACGTCATTTGCACTAAAGGAAAATAATAATAATTCTTCCAGTGTTGTATAAAATAGTGAATAGGAACGAGATTAGGTACATGAATAAACACAAAATTAATAAAATGAGTGTATTTGCAGCAGAAAGTTTCGGCCATCAAAATTTAAAGTGGATCATAAATATATGAAGAAAGTATAGTTTTTATATTTTCCTGGTATAACTAACTTAGAACAACACTTTAGAAATATGTTAGTAACCACTTAAAACTGAATGCACAAATACACTAAAATCCAAATTTCACAATGTAACCTTTGTAGCCTTCTTTCATAATTGTGAAAGTCTTGAAGAATTCATTTCTGAGGTACCCTGAAACTCTATTGCTTAACTTACGCAAGCATCAACTTTATAACCTGAATATTGTACTGTCAAACAGAAAGATAAACAATGAAGTCCTAAAATACTATCTAACATCTCTTTCTGCTGCTTATTGGTCAAAGACAATAAAAGTGAAAGGTATGGTAAAAACACCAGACGAAGGACCTCTGGAATCTTTTATATTAGATAATCCATCCTAGGGAAAAATGATCACTTAATGGTGAAACGAACATTTTACACAAAGTTTTATATGCTATTATCATTCCATGCAATTTGAGATAATGCAACCTCTATATGTGTATGGTGTAATTACTAGATATGATATTAGTTGTCAGTAAATCACTAGATCATTCATTCTACTTATTTACACTTGAAATAAAAATCAAAACAATTATGACAAGATTTAAAGAAATATCAAAGAGTTCAAATAAAAGTATACATGCTCATTTTCTGTGTTAACCCATAAACTTTTTCAAAGTCATTAAAATAAATAGAAAATGTGATGAGGTTTACCTTCATATAACCCATTATTATGTCATAAAAAATCATATTATTAAAAATGCTAATGGTATTTTATAACTTAAAAGATAAATTAACTTGAATTCAAAATATTTGCCATTTTAGATGCCAATTCATGTGGATCTTTATTTTTAGGAAGTCTCATAATAGCTCTTGAGAGAAGTAAGAATTAAGAATTCAGAATACTTAATTTCTGTCTTACTCATAATTTTCTCTATATTCTAACAGATAAACAGATGAGGATGAGGCATAAAAGACTCATTTATGTCTGGGTATGTATACAACATGAAAGAGTTCCATGTAGTCACTCTGGTATTTGTTTTAAAAAGACTAAACTAGGAAAAAGTACAGAATACATAAAAGTGTTGTTTCCCCATCAAAAGATATTTTCCATATGTGGTAAATGAAAAACAAAGCAAAACAAAACAAAAAATCATCATCCATTACAAATGGGAGCCCTAAATACTGCATTATGACTTTATTTCATATGCATAACTTCCCCTAATGGTTGAGAAAAATTTTAGAGGAATAGATATTATGCTCATAAAGAATCTGTTTCACTTGCTAAGCAGACTCAATCTTCTCCTTACATGGGGCAACCAAGTTTAAATGTTTCATCAGCAATTCAATCTAATTCAACAAACACTAAACTCATCATCTACCTCTCAATAGTTCTGATCCATTTTCATGCTTCCTGTTTTGTATAATAGTGTCATCATTCACCCAATCAACAATTTCAAGATCCTGGACCCTTCATTAATTTTCTTCTCTCTTACTATGTCAGCAAATCCTGTTCTCTTTATTTTGACAAAATATTTAACTTCCTTTCTTCTTTCATAAAACAGCAATGTCTAGAAAATGTTAAAATGTGAATAACTTATAAGTTCACAAATACCTTGTACAGCACAATATGCACCCTTATCAAAGAAAAATAGATTTTTAATTTTATCACATTTTTTATAAACGAACTTATTTGGAAAAGCTTTTTTTTTTCTAATCTATTCCAAACATTGCTATCTTGGCACAATGTTATAGTTCATAGGTTCATCTCTAAGTTTCACTCCATTACATAAATTGAAATCTAACTATGCACAATAGATCCGTAGTATACCATCTTTGTAAAAATAGTTTATAAACTGTGTCCTTTAAATAGTATTCTGTTATTGATTGTATCTAAAATGTCTCCTAAAGCCCCTGGTGCTCCCAATTCCTACATTCCTCTTCACAAGGTGTGTGTTCTAAAGGTATCCATCAATTCCAATGGTATCAAAATTTAAAATATATTTTAAATATGAATTATCCACCAAAAGACTTGTACACTGAGAACTTGATTCATAATTTAACATTGTTCAATGACGGTACCTAGGGAAGTTAGTAGATTACAAAAGTGTTACCATCATCAATGTGCTTATTGCAGAACGGGATATTAAGATGGGGAACCCAGCTTCAGAAAGTAAGTCACCAAGGACATGCATCTCAAGGGATTATGTAAACTCTCTCTCTCTCTCTCTCTCTCCTCCCTCTCTTCTCTCTCTTCTCTTGTCCTCTCTTTCAGGCCTACAGTGTGGGACCTTCTGATTATGAACTGAAATAACTGAAACCATAAGTCAGAATAAATATTTCCAACTTTCAGTTGTTCATTTTCAAAATTTCATTACAATAATGTAAAGCAAACATGTATAGATGAAGAGAATGCCCTTAACACACGGCTCTTTGTGGGATGTTCTAGATAGAGTGGTACCTTGCTTTGCAAACTTAATT
>RJWT010019383.1:0-18418 GCA_004365215.1 Cuniculus paca
AAAAAAAAAAAAAAAAAAGGATGGAAGGAAGGAAGCAAGCAAGCAAGCAAGCACAACTAATACAAAGTACTGAGTTAAAATGACCTCACTTTTAAAGTTCTAGACGTTATGTAATCTAGCTGAAAAGTGTAAGACATCTTCAGATGGTGAAAGGGTAAAGTGTCCAAACTTTTTCTGAAAAATTACTTAAGTACTCCAGCAAAAAAGGAATTAAATAAATTTTTAAAAAAAGAAACAAGAGCATAAAGATGGCAGCAGTCTCTCATGGAGGATGTGAAGTTACACAAATAAACTTATACATATGTAAATTACAATTTTAAAATAATAGTGGGAAACAAAAATATAGGGGAAGGTGAGACACAAAACAAAAGAAACTCTACAGTCCTAAGGGAAAACAAAATATGATTCAGAAAAAAATATTTGTAGTAATAAATTTCTCAAAGTCAAGAATGAAAACCCTTCATATTGAAGAAGCTGAGCAAACCTCAAACAGAATAAACCCAAAGAAATTCCCAAAGAATAAATAAATTTTCAAAGACTAAAGACAAAGAAAGTCTTGAAAGTAGTCAGCCAGAAATGATACATTATCTATGGGAGAAGGATACAAATGACAGCAGATCTCTCAACAGAAAGGGTAGAGGCCAGAAAGAAGTAGCACAACACTGTTCAAATGTTGAAAACAAAAAAAACCTGTTAACCTAGCACTCTGCATTCAGTGAAAAGGTCTTTTAGGAATGAAGTGGAAATTAAAACTTAATCAGTGAAAGAAAAATGAAAAGAATCTGTTCCCAGTAGATCTGCTCTAATTCTTAAATGAAATTCTTCATATAGAAAGGAAGCAATTTAGCCAGGTGCAGTGACACATGGCTATAATCCAAGCACTCTAGAAGGCTGAGGCAGGAGGTTTGCGAGTTTGAATCCAGCCTGGGCAACCTAGTGTTTATGTCCATCTCAAAATAAAAAGAGGGGGAGGGTGACAGCTGGGGATGTAGCCCAATGTGAAGGCCCTATGTTCACTTCCTAGTAAAAGAAGAAAAGGAGGAGAAAGAGGAAGAGGAGGAGGAGGAGGAAAAGGAGGAAGAGGAAGATGAGGAAAAGAAAGAGAATTTTGAAAAAGAAAGAAAGAATTTTGGGGGAGAGAAAGAGATATATTTAATCATTCCAGAGTAGGAAGACAAAGGAAATAGACGCTAAGGGGCTGAGACAAGAGGGAGATTTCAAGAATGGAACAACAGTTCAACAGGAAAGAGACAGCAGAAGAACAAAACAGACACTGGGCCCATGGCCAGTGTCTCTTTGTTGTTCAAGATCTTGAAGGGAGGTGGGCTAGGGATATAGCTTAGTAGTAGATCACTTGCCTAGTATGTGCAAGGCCCTAGGTTCAATCCCCAGCACCACACACACACACACACACACACACACACCAGATCTTGAAGGAAGAAACCTGGGTTTCTTAGGCAGGATGAAGATGGAAGAGAAAACAACTGGGGTGGGAGCAGCGGATACTTATGTAGCTAGCGTATCTACTGGCTGGCACAGAAAGCTGCCTACAGGCCAGGCCGTTCTCATGAGGCCTGGTGTTTCCCAAGGGAGATCAAGAGAAACATGTGTGGGCTATGCTGCTGAGCAATGGGCACACACTCTGAAAACTGCTGGCAATTTCACTACTGTGAACATCACAGGGTATATCGCACAAGCCTAGAGGGATCAGTCAGTGACTCAACGTGGCCTCCTGACAGTCGAGTGACACAGTAACATGAGACTTATGAGCTTCTGCCAGCATTAAAGCATACTGTTTACAATACACTTTTTTTTTAAATAAGTGGAGCACATTTTAAAGGCATGATAAAACATATAGCTAGTAAAGAAGCAAGTTGGTACCTGAGTTGTTTACTATCATCAAGTATTATGCACAATACTTAACTGTATGTGCTCTACTTATGTATGGCTGGCAGTACATAAGGCGTGCTTACACCAGCAGCACCACAAACACATCAGTAACACATTGCCACTGGAGGATATCAGTGGCTATAGTGTCACTAGGTAATAGGAATTTTTGTGTTCCATTATCATCCTATGGGACCACTATCACTTATGTGGTTTAGCAATGACCAAAAAAAAAAAAACTTATGCAGTGCACGACTATGTACTAGTGATCTGACAAAAGCTTCAGACAGACACCACAACTCCTAAGCAAGCTTGTTACTCTCTCCTGAAGGTGCTGGATTACTTACCTCTTTCTGACAAGATCAAAACCATGGCATTAATCTCAGGGTGTTGTCCCCACACTCATCACAGCCACCACTCTACAATGGCAAGCGTGGGTGCCTGACCACAGCCCCAGCCTGCACTCCTTGCACAGCCATTCACTTACAGATGGCAGCTGCTGATCTAAAGGGGAATGTGGCTCTGTACCAAGTTCCTGGAAAAACTCAAAATCTAAAGCTGGTAGTATGGTAAGTAAGATAGTTTCCTTAATTTCTTTGTCTCAGATAGCTCACTGTGAGTATATAGAAGCACAAATGATATTTATGTGTTGATTTTGTTTCCTATGATTTTACTGAACTCATTTATTAGTTCCAACAGTTTTTTGGTGGTGTCTTTGGGACCTCCCACACATAATGTCATTTCATCTGCACACAGAGATAATTTAACTTCCTCCTTTCTAATGTCTTTTATTCACTTCTCATGCCTAACTGCTCTGGCTGGGACCACCAGTACTATGTTGGATAGAACTGGTAAGACAGGACATCCTAGTCTTGTTTCCTCTAAAGGACAAGCTTTCAGGTTTTCACTGTTGAATATGATATTAGCTGTGGGCTTGTCAAATGTGGTCTTTATATCCCAGAGGTACATGATTTCTATACCTAATGCTGAGAGTTTTTATTATGAAAATGTTGGATTCTGTCAAACAATTTTTCTGCATCTCTTGAGATAATCATATGACATGCTAAGTGAAATTAGCTAGTCACAGAAAGACAAATAATACATGACCACTTACATGTGGAATCTGTAAGAATCAAATAGACTCTATATGTTGACCACTTATATGTGGAATTTATAAGAATCAAACAGGGTAGAGTGTTAATTGCCAGGGGCTCAGTGGTAGAGGAAAGTACAGATATTGGTCAAAGGGTACAAACTTTCATCATAAGACAAATTCTAGAGACCTGCTGTACAACATGATAATTAGAGTTAATAATAATGTACTATACATTGAAATTTTACTGAGAGTAGGTCTTAAGTATTCTCACCATACACCCTCTCTTCCTGCCAAAAAACAAAAGCCCCCAAAACCAGAATATGTGTGGTGAGGATGTTAATTAGCCTGAATGTGAGAATCGTTATATAAAGTATACTTCTATCACAGCACTATGCTGTATTCCTTAAGTATACATAATTTCTCATTACTGATATTTCAATAAAGGTGAAAAAGAAAAAAATAAAAAGAAAGCTGATGAGTACAATCAAGCCTTAACACACATTGTACTTGATTATTCTGGTGATCAAGGTTGGGGTACCAAGAGGTGCCCATCCAGTAACAGGATATCCACAGGGTTTGATAAAACATAATGCCAGTCCTGCAATCTTTCTCTACAATGACAATCAATCTGCTCAAGAGTTTCTAGTCCCACATACAAAATGATGTTAATGAAACACTTAGGTGCCTCCAGTCTGAGAATGTGACTTCTCAGACTCCAAGACCAGGAAGGAAGAGTGGTAGTTCAAAAGGAAACTGCAACATACAGCCTGTGATGAAGGAGCATCAGACTTCCTGGTCCAGACCTCCAGCCCTAGATGGTGCTACTCCTCCCACCCCATGGGGAAGTGACTCTACTTTCATGCAACAGATCTCTATTTGTACAGAAATCCTTTCCACGGGTAAGTGACACTTCTCTTCCATGTGACAGAAAAAGACAGATGACTGTCCAAGGTTGAGGGTGGAGCTTGTGCAGGGCCTACATGGATTTGTCTGCATGGGAAGAGTGGTGTGATGGTGAGGGACAGAGGAGCACAGGGGCCTTCTCCTCCCCACACGTGCAGACCTGCAGAAAGCTTGTCAGCTAACGCACCACACTCCACTACCAAGGGTGTGATTCTCACACTAGCAGTGCCCTGCAGGGACCACCTGCCTCCGAGCGCCTCACCATCTTCTTCACAGTCCTCTCCTTCAGCTTTCCTTCCCACTGCCCTGTGTGCATCCAGGAAAGCCATGCTCTTGCTGGAGCTGGCCAGAGCAGGCTTCTGTTGCTCGAACACAGAACTTAGTAAGAGGCAGTCTCAGGCTGGAATCAGAAGGGGCTCGCCTCCCTTGCTCAAGAGCATGTGACAGTAGCCTGGCCTCACTCCCTGCCAATGGAAAGCGATGCCAGGCAGCCACAGTCAGCAGGCTAGAACAGGCACTAAAACCACCAGGGAAGTGGGCACCATCCAAAGACCAAGAAAGACAGAAGGGCCTGGCGTTGCAGAAACACAGGGCAAGAACAGAGCACAACAAACAGGCAGCCCCTTCATTATTCAATTACTCACTCTGTAAATCGAGAATTAATGTTCACGGGTTCTGGTGAGTGACATAATTACAATTTAAAAAGGGCAATTAATCATCGGCTTGTTGTTCTCTGCCTTGCTGGGAGCCGCTTGCTTCATGAACACCAGTAAAGCCACAAAAGCATTAAACACGCCAATGAATATGACCACCAAATTTCAGCCCACCCCGCTGCCCACCCTCCAGGCTCAGTGCGTGAGATGGCTACATCTGTTTCCCATTTCTCCTGTGACACGCCCCCACCCTGCCCTCGACTCCACCTTCAGACCAGGGCACCTCCTTCACTCCTGGCAAAGACCACTCGGCTTCCTCACACTGTGCTGCAAGGAAAAAGGCCTTGGGCCACAGGCTCTCAGCTCCAAGGAGCCAGAAAAGAGAAAATGGAACAAAGGAGCTGAGTGAGGGGACAGGGATACAGGGACAAGACAGGAAGGCAGATGAAAGAGGCGCAGGAATGATGAAGAACTAGGATTTCCACTGGGCACGGGAACTCTGGCATCCACCTTGGAAAGCATCTTTTCACGATGGCATCTTTCTACAGACCCAGTCATCCCCTTCCCCAGTTCTACCCCTTGGCAGATGCCCAGCTGTCACCCTAGCTCCAGAATCTACGCACAAACCAGGGGACTGGCAGAGACACTTCTGTCTTCTTGCAAGCAGACAGAACTGGGACAAACAGTTCTCCCCAAAGGATGCCCTTTGGAAGACTCTGCCAAAAGCTCCTCCCTCCCTCTGGAAGAGGCTGTAGAGGAACAGCTTCAGGGATCTAGTTCTACTTCATGAAACCTGAGTGAAAATGAGGATGTACTGCTTCAACACTACTGCTGCCTCAGGCCAAATCCGAGCGTTACTGCTTCTACCTCTCAAGCCGGAACCAGCCGTGCTAGCCTGAGATCTCTCAGCACGAGTCTGCCTTGGCTCTTCTTCCATCTCAGCTAGAATGCTCTTGTGATAGACACTGTTCCCTCGCCATCCAGCAGTCATTTCCCCCAACATTGCTGCCTTCCCTCGTGCCCCTGGAGCCCTAGATCTGTGGGAGCGAAAGCCTCCGTCTTGGGAAAGCCAGGCTCTTCAGTCAGCCTTGGGGGAAGGAAGAAACCAACCTAGACCAACCAAACGCAGTAGCCCCACTCTCTTTGCCAGGGACTGCTGCGACTCATGAGACTCATACATATGCTGCTGGAGAAATGTACCCCGTGCCCTTTCCTGCTGGAGGCCTCAGGGTGAGCACTGGCTGCCTGTGACCAGGATAGACTGATCTGAGAGCAGTGGGGAAATCACCTTCAGCTCTGACACAGATGGGCCAGCACCCATGAACTGGCAATCATCTACCTGTGGTCTCCTGCAGGAAGACTGTGTGGGTTTGAGCTGTAAGGTTATGGAGCTGCACACCCTGCCCTTGCAGCCTGCGTCCTAATCCACGTGTGGTAGCATCACTCTGAAGCACATCCCTTCACCTCATTCATTGTTTCTAGTGACCCTGAAAGGCTGGAAATGTCACCACAGCAGCAGGGGTGGCCTAGGGTCACAGCAAGTGGACTATCAATGCTGGATTAAGAAGACAACTCTCCAAGTCAAAGGAGGATCAAGCAAAGGATAAGGGATAATCTGTGCAAAAAGGTGAGGAAAGACCACTCAGGAATCTTCTCTCATATGTGCACCACTACCTCTGTACCAAAGTTAAGAAACCAGTGATGACAGGTCTTACCCTAAGCAGGGAGCCACCGGCCAGAGGCCTGTGCTCACAGGGCCTTTTTATTTATTTATTTTCTAGAGAAAAACACAAGACCAGGTTTATTTCATACAAGGTTATTCACACATTTTTCACTTTCTAATGTATACCTGGTATACAAAGTGAAGGTGACATTTCACATGGCCCAATAAGAGCTGAGACTTAGATGAATGGGTCCAGAAACACTCTATACCCAAAGAAGACCTCGAGAGTCAAGCCTAAGTATTCTGCCTGTTAAACTTCTTTATTCTCAAGGGTCAGATTTCACCAAACCTCCATGGCACCGTACCAGAAATAGCAGACCATAAAATTCCTACCAGAAAAGGTATATATCTAGAATATGCCTCAAAGTACTGAGAAAGTTGGGACTGTCAACAATGGAGGCACATGGGGACATCGGGACCCTCAGAGATGGGATAGTTTCCATCTGTAACATTCTCTAGGTCTTAATGTGTTCTAAAATTACAGCTGTAAATGCCTGTGCTAACAGAGGCCAAGGACAAAGGCAAACTAGTAACAACCATATCAATACAGGAGCAATGTTGCTACTCTCTACCAAGGACAGCTCTGTGAAACCAGGGACTGATACTAGGAAGGAAAGTCCAAAAGGGGCCAAGTCACTTGAGCACTGGGAAACAAAGTAGGAGGGGGGCAGCTTCACATGGAGGGAAGTACTGTTTTTGTGACAGAAACACACTGGGAAGGCACAGGAACAAGCAGACAGATTTACTGAAACGAGGTGGCTGCCGCTGCGGTCACCCTTCCCCTTGCTTTTTTACCTTTTAGCCCCACTGTACTTTTTAACTTTTGAGTCATAGCAATGTATCATCTAGTAAATAATAAAATTTTAAATTAAAAAATTAATACTAAAATAAAAGCGAAAAGTTTTCCCTTAAACATTTCCTTAACTTTCATCATTTAAGTACTACCTAGTGATTCGGCCAATCCATGTATCACTTTAATATTTTTCTTAAAGCCGATCATCACTTTTTACTCAAAATTGACTTCAAAACATATAACTAGCAAAAAAGGATAAAACATTGTCACTTGCCATTAATGTAAGCCACATGCAAAATCAAATGTAGTGAAAAGAGCCACTCAGAGTGCAGATGAGCTTCTGAGCTTGTGTGCTCACTGTTGAACAGTAAGTCAGTGTTAGAAACATATAAGCATCATACTGAGAATTCATTTTTTAAAAAATAATCCACAGTTAAAGTAAAATTGAACAGAAAAACTCTAATCACTGTACAATCTTCTTATTACTGTATTAGTGATGAGAATTCACTGGCAGGAGCTGGGATCCACTTAATGAACCAGGAGGAAGATTCTCTCACATTCTTCCTGGTCAAGTCTTGTTGTCTGCTCTGATTCACTCAGGAGTCCAATGTATATCAGCTATCAAGCCAGATGCTAAGGGAACTAAAAATGGGGCATCTCCCATAAGACATACAGTAGAGATACTTCATACCCATACTTATCTATTAGGAAATTAGCCATACATGGTCAGCAGGACACCAAACACAGGTATTTAAATTTTTGACAAATGTGCCAGAACAATTTGATGGACAAAGAATGGTCCTTTCAACAAATGGTACTGGTGTAAATGGATATCCACAGACTTATTCATAAAGAATGGAGTTGGACCTTTGTGTTACACCACACACAAAAATTAACTCCAAAGAGATGACAGACCTAGATGGAAGGGATAAAACTGAAAAAGACAGAACAATCGACAGGACCTTCAGTTAGGCAAAAACCCTCCAGGAAAATGATACTGAAAGTGTTAGCAACAAAGAAAAGAATAGGCAAACCATACTTCATCAAAAGTTAAAACTGTTGTTTTTTTAAAAATACCAACAAGTAAGAAAATAAGACGTTCATGAAATGTGAGAAAATTTCTGCAAATCATATGTCTCATGAGGAATTACTATTCAGAATATACAAAAAAATTCCCATAACACAAGAGAAAAGACAAAAAAAATTCAAAATGGGCAAAGGATCTGAATAGATTTCTCCAAAGAGACCAAGAAACACATGAAAAAAAATACTGAACATCACCAGCCATTAAAAGAAAATACAAATTCAAACTACAATGAGATACCACTGTACACTCACTCAAAAAGACAAGTATTGGCAAAGACGGGGGCAGGGGAGCCTGGAACTCTTTTACTTGCTGGCGGGAATGCAAAATGGTATAGGTAGTCACTTCATGATACTAAATATAGAGCTACTATCTGACCCAGCAGTTCCACTCTAGAATAATTTCCAAAAGAATGAAACTGTACGTCCACAGAAAAACTCGTGCACAAATGTTCACAGTAGTATTATTCATACCTATTACCTCATATCTAAAATGCCCTCTGTAAGTCCCATGTGTTCAGAAGTGAGGCTTTTGGAAGATGACTGCCTTGTAGGAGCAGTACACTCATCAGTGGATTAATCCACCAATCAGTTTGTAGCTGGATGTGTTGTTAAAAAGAGGGTCCTGATTGGAGAAGTGGGTCACTGGGGGCTGACCTGGAAGGGTGTAATTTTGTCCCAGGCTCTTCCTTTCTATCTGCTCCCCAACTGCCAAGGGTTGAGCAGCTTTGCTCTGCCAGGCCTTCCCACTGTGCTGTTTCTACTATGAAATCAGCTAACCATGGACTGAACCCACCGAAACTGTGAACTGAAATAAACCTCTCCTCCTTTACTTTTCATGTATCAGGTTCTTGTACTCATGATGGCAAAATGAATAATACAACTATAAAGTGGAAACAGCTCAAATGCCTATGAATTGATAATGACTATATAAATATCTACATCCCCACAATGAAATAATATTTGATAATAAAAAAGGCATGAAGTAGTGTTATATGTTACAGCACAGATGAATCATGAAAACAGTAGCTAAGTGAGAAGCTAGTCACAAAGACTAAATATTGTATGATTCCACTTATATGACATATCCAGAGAAGGCAAACCCATAGAGACAGAAAATAGATTGATGGCTGTCAAGGGCTAGAAGCATTTTGGGAAATGGGGAATGACTGGTAATTGGTAGAATTTCTTTTGAGGAAGATGAAACTGTTCTAAAATTGATTGTGATGATGGCTGCACAACTCTATGAACATACTAAAAATCACTAAATTAGGTTTTTAAATGAGAGAATTATATGGTATGTAAATTATATTGCAATAAAGCTGTTAAAACCCATTTTATTTTTAATTTTTTTCATATTTTATTTTTAATTTTCAAAATGGAGAAAGCCTGCCATTCCATTCAATGAGCTCTGAAAAGGGGCTCAGCTCACTAAGCAGGGTGCTGAGCACCATAGAAGTAGTAAATATAGGGGTGAGGCAGCTCTGTGGAGGCAGAAGAGACCCCTCCCACAAGATCCCAGTTTCCTTGTCTCTTAAAGGGCATCTTATTACACTCATAAATTCAAGGTCATTGTTGAGGATCAATATTTTTTCCTACAACATAGTCTTCAAACACAAGCTAACTCTTTCACTGGGTTCTGATCTGCTGTTGAAATAACTACAGATGTGGTAGCTAATGACCTGGAGCTGAAGAAACTACTTGATCTTGGAAACAACCTAAATGCCCATGGACTGAGGGATGGATAAAAAAGATGTGGTATTTTTATACAATGGAGTACTACTCAGTCATAAAGAATGATAAACTGGACACTTTTATAGGTAAATGGATGCACCTTGAGAACATACTCATTAGTGAAATAAATAAGACACACATGTAAACACTGTATTGTTTCATTACTGTGACAAGTTGAAAGAAAAAACATAGGTACATGTGTATGTATATACATATAAAATAGTTAAAATAGTTCTACTACTGATTTCTCCGAGTTTGCTGAAGAGAAAGGTTTGTACTGGTATTGCTTGGACAACTGAAGCCAGATGTCTTGTGCTCTGGGTGAATGATTAGGGGATGACAGTGCGCAATGTATGTACCATTGTTACCCCTTGACTGACGTGCTTTAAAATTTTGTTGTAATTTTTTTCTTCTTCTTGTTTTCCTTTCTTTTTATCTACAAATAAAATGGGTTTTAAAAAAAGGAAGAAACTATTTGATCTGGTAGTAATGATACTGAAATAGTGAACAATGTGGTTTAAAAAAAAAAAAAACAAAAACAGAGCAATGAGTCCCAGGTCTGACCAGCCCTTCCTTAGGGTATATGCAGGCAATTCTGACCTCATGGTCAGTCACCTTACAACCTGATCTGGAGTCTAAATATCTTGGAAAAATGCGACTGTGTTAAACAAAGACACAGGAGACAAGGTGAGGTAAGTACTATAAGGAAAGGCTGTGGTTGCGAAGGAGGAAAGAAGACAGGACTGCTGACTGGCGGGCAGGCGGCAAGTGAAAGGATGCATGGCAGTGAAATCTGGCACAGAATGAAACACGTAAGATGGCAACAGGGCCATAGAGGCGGGGCCAGTGCCCTTCAGTGTGGTCTCAGGAAGCTGTGCCACCTTCCTGCTGTGTGGCCCAGGCAAGTCACTTTTACCTCTTTGTCCCCAAGTGCCCCAATTTATAAAGTAGAAGTAGAACCATAAAGTATTTATTTGAAACTGAGACACCGTTAAGTGTAAGATGAACCATTATTTCATTACCACGAAGAAAAGAAAATGTTAGATACCACAGATTATAAAATGCATCCCAACTCAAAGATGTAATAATGTGAACAATGCTCACTTCAGACCTGGTAAAATGACAACGTACAAAGTTGGTAGGAGAATCAAGTGAGTAATCCTACACAAATTCTAAGCAAATACTGTTGCTATTGTTAACAAGTAGTATTTGTGGAGCAGTATACTAAGTAATCATAGGTCTATGATTAAGAAAAATATGACCTCTGTCTTTACAAATTCAAAATCCTTCCAAAGAAGATCAGACACTCGGGCCCCAGTCACAGGCAGAGTATGAATGGGGTTGGGATCTAAAGTAAGATGAACTTCAGATACTATATAACCAAAATTACGATTTTTTCATATACTTTAGTAGTGTATGGTTACAGTACATAATGTTTCCATCCCTTGTGGGTAGTCAGTACAGGTACACACCACATCTTAATTCCTTTTTCATCCCTTTTCCATCTCTTGAGATTCCCTTCTCAAATGAAAAAGATCTAGCTCCCTACTTCCTATTGCCTATCTTTCAATTTGCTCTTTATTTATACTTTGGGTTTCTCATATAAGAGAAACAATGGGATATTCAAGGTCATGTGTCTGATTTATTTCACTTAACATATGGTCTCAAGATGCATCCATTTTCCTACAAATGACTCAAGTTCATCCTTCTTTATGGCAGAGTAGTACTCCATTGTGTATAAACACCACACTTGCTTTCTCCAATTCACTTGCTGATAGATATACAGGCTGCTTCCAAGATTTAAATATTATGAGTTGTGCTGCTATGAACACTTATATCCTCTGTGTTTCACATCAGCTCTATTTGATGGTGCATATGTGCTAATACATAGCACACAGCCCAACACAAGTATACAAAATACAATTTCAAGGCCAGGTTGCACCAAAAAGCACGTTAACACTAAAATCATACTCATTATGGCAAGATGTTTAAACTGAAAAGAACGAAGGGCCAAGGCAACTAGCGGCACAGCAGAACACGTTTCCACCCACATTCCAGCACACAGCAACTCGCCTTGGGAGAGTAATTGAGCTCTGACACCCTTCTTATGGGTCCCTGGGACACAGAGCCTGGTCTGGCCAGCTGACTCGCCAGTAGAGGGCGCTAGAGGAAACCCGCAAGCGGAGAGGAGGAAGAGCCTGCTCCTTCTTCCGGCTTGCTCGCTAGTCCTGCCTGTCCTGGGAAACGCCACTCCAGCAATGCGCTTCCACTGGAGCAGCAGTGGTTCTGCCTGGGAGCAACCTGTAGCTTTCCAAAGCCTGCAGAACTGAAGTCCTCACACGTGCTCCTTGAAACTCTTGAGTTTCCCTGAGGCCTGTTCCTTCACCTCCAGCATTTTAATAACTCCAACTTTTTCCTTTGATTCCCCAACCCTACGGGCAATGGCTGCTTCCTGCACTCACCACATCTGTAGTACTTTAGTGTTCCCTTTCTACCCTTTCAATAACCTAGTTAACAACCTTGTACCTAGAGATCAATTCTTGACATCAAGTTCCCTCTGTTCCAATGATTGCTGTGCTTTCTGCCTCCTAACTAGACTGATACAGCAGCAGATTACTCCCCTTTCAATTTTCAGTTCTCCCTCTCAATGGATATAAAGAGGCAATTCATGAAAGAAGAAAAAATTAGGCCATAAACATGAAAAATATTCAACCTCCACTTGAAACTATGGAAATAAAATTAATACTACAAGTTGCCATTTTGTGTCTTTCAGATCAACAAAGATGAAAAAGGCCATTAACACCCAGTGTTAGCCACAGGCACCCATACACTTCTGGTAGGAGTCTGAAATGGTATCATGGTTTTATGGAGGGAAGCCTAATGGTATGTGTCACACATCTTTAAAATTTAACTCAAAAAAATAGGATACTACAGATTCACTTTCCCGTATTCCTCTGCAAATACAGCCAAAGACCCTGGACATTATACACACAAAACAAACAGAAGTAGACTCTAAAAATGAAGAGAAGAAGGCTGTCATCTAACAACCTCAGAATGATATGGCAGTGAGCTCCCAAATTTATCTCCTTACCTTATACATCTTGCACTGGGTGTTGGTGGAGAAACCAATGGGCTCAACACATAACCACCACCACCCCCCCAAAAAAGCCTATTCTTGCAAGCCAAATACCACAGAAAAGCAGTGGCCTAGCGAGACAGATAACTATTAGATAATAATTACCCTATGTCAGCCTAAAACCACTGAAAAAAACCACAGCCCCATCCCATTTGGGCAACCTGCACTTTCACTCCAACCAATCTAATGAGGCATCCCAACCCTCCTTCTTTGCTAGGTGGTATCAGAGAAGGGTAGTGAGAGGCAGAGCTCTGAGCATGTCACAGGAGCAATGAACCCCCCACCACAGATATCTTCCTCCCCTCTCTCCCAACAACCCCCTCTCCCTTTCATCCCCAGCAGACCACATCGGACTACTGAGGCAGAATGTGCCCAACACAGTTGTCCCTCTTTATCCAGTTTTGCTTTGCAGGGCTTCAGTAACTTTTAGTGAGCTGTGAGTGGAAAAATACTAAATGGGAAGCTCCAAAAGTAAGCAAGCCTTAAGTTTTAAGTTACACAGCATCTCCTTCCCTCTCCTCCCTCTGGTCCCTGCATCTCCCTCCCGTCCCCTACTCCACCTCTCCCAAGCCATGTGGAAGGTGCTCTGTCTGCAGCCCCCGGAGAAGTCCAGCTTTCTAGTCGTCATAGCTCAGAGTGTAGGAGAGCTGGAATCATGATCTTCCCAGCTGAGCCCCAGACTATGTGTACATAGTTACCATTATCATAGTTACCTGTTCAGTTTACATCAAAAAAATCAAAAGGCATACAAGGGAAGAGGAAAGATGGCCCATTCAAAGGAACAAATTTAACTGATAGAAACTGTCCTCAAAGAAGCCCAAATATCACAATATTTAACTTACAATGACTGACTTAAACATGCTCAGAGAGCTGAAAGAAAACATGAAGAAAAAAAGTGATGTATGTATAAAGAAAATGAAAATATCAAGAGACAAAAATTACTAAAAGGAAACAACTAGAAATTCTGTAGCTGCAAATTCAACAACTGAAATGAAAAGTTCATGACAGGGGTTTGCATGGTCAGTTTTCTCATCATTGACACACAATACCTGAAGCCCACAACTTAAAGTAGGAAAAAAGTTTAATTGGGCTCAAGGCTTCAGGGGATGCAGTCCATGGCTGACTGGTTCCAATACAAGAACATCATGGCAGAAGGGCATGATGGAGCAAAAGTGCTTACTTCATGGCAGCTGGGAAGTAGAGCAGGGTTACAGTGCTAGAGGGAAAGGGACAAGGGACCAGACACAGATCCCCAGGCCATACCTTCATAATTCACCCAGACACACCCAGAATAGAACTCCACCAATGCCCCATATGAATTCCAAGCCAATCGAATTGACACGATTAAGGTTAACCATCACAAGATTCAAAAGTCAATCTGAGCAGGCAGATGAATCTCTGATGATGAAGTTAGAAAAACTGAAATCATTGAGTCTCAGGAACACACACAAAAAAAGAAGAAAAGTGAAGAATCTAAGGGACTTGTAGAACACCAACACACATAATGTGAGCATGTCACAGGAGCAGTGAACCCCACCACCACAGATATCTTCCTCCCCCCTCTCCCAACAACCCCCTCTCCCTTGGAAAAATGGAAAATTCAGAAGAAAGACAGAGAGAGAAAGAGAACGGGGAAGAAAAAGTATTCAAAGAAATAATGGCTGAAATTTTTCCAAATTTGATGGCAGGACTCTATAAATCCTCAAAGCCAAACAAACTCCAAGTATGATTATCTTAGAGATCCACCATGAGGCATACTATAATTAAACTTCTAAAGAAACAAAGGGTCTTGAAAACAGCAAGAGAAGTGACTTGTTACATTTAGTGGATTCTTAAAAAGATCAACTTCCAACTTTTCATCAGAACATTCAGGCAACAAGGCAAGGGAAAAGAACGCATATAAATTTTGTAAAAATCTTTCAACCAATAATTCTATATTAAAGAAACCAAAAATTTCATTCAAAAATGAAAGCAAAATTACAATAGATAAACAAAATCAAAGGGAGTTTACTACTACTAGATCTGCTCTACAAGAAATGTTACAAACAGTATTCTTTCAGTTTGTGATGAAGGGGTATTAGACAGTAACTCCAAACTGTGTGAGGAAATAAATATTTCCAGGAAAATGTAAATACATGGGTAAGTTAAAACACTACATTATTACAATTTGGTTTATACTTTGTTTTTATTTCCTGCATGATTTAAAAGACAAAGACATAAAAATACACCTTAGTTTATAAATGCTTCTATTTGCAAACAATTCAGTTTGCAAACAAAAGCATTTGGCAAAATTTTGCTTCCTTCAGAGTCACATTAGGTGACAAACATGACCACAGCCATGTTCCCCACACAAACACAAGCACAGCCATAGTCCCCAAAATCATCAAACAAATTAAGTTCCTAAACTGAGATACCACTGTAACTGGGAACATATATTAGGATACAATGTATAAAAATAAACTTTGTGACAACAATAAGGTAAATATGGGGACAGAGCCATATAACTTCAAAAATTTTAACTTTTTATTACTGAATAATATACATAAAATTTATCATTTTAACCATTTTAAAAATATTATTTCAATAGCATTAAGTATATCAAAATTGGATATTAGGATAGTCAAGTAGTCTAAGGCATCAGACTCAAAGTGTATCAAAATGCTATAAAGCACACCATTATCCAGAAATTGTTCATCATACACAAAATGTTCATCATGCATGTTACGGTTTCTATCTAGATGTCCTCCCAAAGCCTCATTCATTCACAGGCAGCACTTTGGGGAGCTGACTGGATCATGCTGACAGATACTCCTCAGTGGATTAGCCCACTGATGGCTCTGCAGATAAATGTGATGTTGGGAGGTGAAGCCTGCCAGAGGTCGTAGATCACTGGGGGCATGGCCTGAATCATCAGTCTCCTTCCCATCTCCATTGATATCTCTCTCTCTCTCTCTCTCTCTCTCTCTCTCTCTCTCTCTCTCTTTTCTCTGCCATGCCCCTCTCCATGCTGCCCTGCCTTTGAGTCAGCCAACTATGGACTGAGAACTCTACAAACTGTGAGCCAAAATAGACCTCTCATCCCTGGAGTTGTGGGTGTCAGGTATTATGTCTCAGCAACAAAAAGTAACTAAGATACTTATGTACTAATTAAAGAATAACTCCTTGCCGGGTGTGGTGGTGGATGCCTGTAATATCAGCACTTGGAAGGCTGAGGCAGGAGGATCGTAGCAAGTTTGATACAGCCTGGGCTACAAAGTGTGTTGAAGGCCAGCCTCAACTGCATGGCAAGACTCAAAAGACAGAAAAAAAAAAAAATCTCCTCATCTTTTCTTCCCCCAGAACCTAGTAATCTCTATTCAATTATTTGTCTACATGAATTAACAGCAGAGTTTTTTTTTTGTTAACTTTGAAGAAGTTTAGGCCAGTATTAATTCAAGAAGTTTAAAATTAATTTACAATGTTAATTTATACATTGTATCCTAATTTAGAAGATTAAAATGTTAAATATAATATCCATTAGAACTGCAGATAAACTAAAGAATACATACAAAAAGAAATGAGAAGGGAATCAGATTGGCTCATCATATACCAAAAAAAATCAACAAAAGGAGAAAGCAGTAACAAAACAAATGAGGAAGCAGAAATAAAGGCTGTAAATAATATAGAAACAAATGACAAAGTTGGAGAAGTCCTTCCTTTTCAATAATTACTTTAATTGTAAATGGGTTAAACATGCCAGTCAAAAGGCAGAGACTGGTAGAATGGATGAAAAGCATAATCTAACTATGTGCTATCTGCAAGAGAATCACTTTAGATCCAAAGACACATAGATTGAAACTGAAAGGATGGAAAAAATACTGCATGTGAAAAGTAACCAAAAGACACCTAGATGACTATAATAATATGAGGAAGAATAAGGCTTACATTAAAAAGAAGGCCTCTAATCCATAACCAAGTTTACACCTTGAAGAGCTAGAAAAAGAACAAACTAAACGCAAAGCAAGCAGAAGGTGGGAAATAATAGAGTGGAGATAAAGTAGAAAATAGAAAACTAAGAGATGATCCATGAAATAAGAAGTAGATTCTTTGAGAAGATCAACAAAACTGACAAATATTTATCTAAACTGACAAAGAAAAAAAGATCAGATACAAACATTTAAAATGAGAAATGAAAGTGGGAAAAGACTAAGTAGTCCACAAAAATAGAGATGATTAAAGTATTATAAACAACTACATACTAACAGATGAAATGGATGAATTCTGAGAAATGCACAAATTATTAAACTAACTCAAGAATAAATGCCAAATTTCAAAATACTTATAACAAATCAAGAATAATCAAAAACCTCCCAAAAAACAAAAGTACAGAACCAACGTAGAATTCAGTGATGAATTCTATCAAATACTTTGAGAAGTAATATCACTTCTCAGGCTTTTCCGAAAAACTTAAGGACACTGTCTAACTCATCCCATGAGGCCCTAATACCAAAGTCAGTGAAAGGCATCAGAGAAAATCACTGACTAGTATCTCTTATGAATATACATGAAAAACTCTCAGCAGCAACGGAAAATATCATACTATAAGCATTATACCAAGACCAGGTGGGTTAATCCCAAGAATATATGACTAGTTTGACATAAGAAAATCTTAGTAATATATCACATTAATAGAACAAATAAAAAAACCACAAAATCACTTCATTATTATTTTTCATTTTTTTATGTTTTTGGTACTGGGGAGTGAACTCATAACCTTGTGCTTGCCAGGCAGGCACTTGTGCCACTTAACTAAACCTCCAGCCCTGGATCACTTTAATTGATGTAGAAAATATGTATGATAAAATCCAATACTTTTTCATTCTTTAAAAAAAAACTCAGAAAAATAATACAAAGAGGATATTCTATTCATGATGAAGGCCATACATGAAAAGCCAATAACTAGCTAACAGTGACAAGAGTGAAAGACTGAAAGATTTCTCCTTTAGATCAGGAATAAGGCAAGGATGCCTACTTTCACTATTGCTGTTCAATAGTTAATTGGATGTTCCAGCTAGATCAGTTAGTCAAGAAAAAGAAATAAAAGGCAACTAGGCAGGCACTTACGCTGCTGAGCTATATCCCCAGCCCAAGGCATCCAAATTGGTGATGAAGAAGAAAACTATCTCTATGTTTGCAGACAATGTAAGATTATGCAGAGAAAATCCCAAAGAATCCTAAGAAAGGTATTAGACCTAATAAATGAAGCCAGCAAAGTTACAGGGTATAAAATCAACATTCAAATTCAACTGTGTTTCTATACAGTAGTAATGAACAATCCAAAAAAGAGAATTAAGAAAGCAATTTCATTTACAGTAGTACCAAAAACAATAAAATACCTACAAATACATTTAAGGATGTGAAAAACTTGTAT
>RJWT010019384.1:0-18416 GCA_004365215.1 Cuniculus paca
CCCCTAACTGCCCAAGAGGGCCATCTCAGGTCACCCACTGCTTTGTAACACAAGCTTGGTTAGCAGCCCTTCCTGCGTGTTGCTTTCTTTTCTGAAGTGCTTACGTGTTTTACACTGAAACGGGGCACTTCAAGTTCTGGGAAAGCCTGATACATCATATGAGGGAAAGAGAGAGGCAGGCCTATATGCTCTAAAAACGCACCTAAATCAGAAAGGTACTGATTCAAATTTTCACTTTCTTAGAAAAGCTCTTGATTTCAAAGCACCCTAGGGTAAGTCCTTTTGTAAAATGAATTTCCACTCCCCGAGACATCTAGTTTCAAAAAATGCATTTTTAGAGCCAGTCATGGTGCACATGCCTATAATCCCAGCACTCGGGAGGCTGAAGCACGAGAACTACCACAAGTTCGAGGCCAGTCTGGGCCACACAGTGAGTTCAAGGCCAGCCTCAACTTCGTAGAGAAATCCTGTCTCAAAAAACAAAAACAAAAACAAAAATGCATTTTTATAAATGAACTGGCTTCTTTCCTTACCCCCAGGGCACATTTTTAAGTCCGGTTGAACCTTCCCTATCTGTGGGTTCTATATTTGTGGGTCAAGCATCTGCAGGTCCAACTAACCTGGAAGAGTGAATATTTAGCATGCATAAGGTCCTGAGTTCAATCCCCAGCACCAAAAAAATAAGAAAATTTTTAAAAAATTTAAAATTGTGTCTATATTGACCACATTTAAAAATGCTGACTTTGTTCTTTGTCATTATGTCCTTAACAACATAGTATAATACAGTCTAACAACATTTGCAAAGCATTTATGTTGTATTAGGCATTATACGTAATCGTCGCATGAACTGAAGTTGAAGGGAAGATGTCTCAGGTTCCATGCAAATGCCACCCCCTTTCACATAAGGGACTTGAGGGCCTATGGGCTTGGGCACGGGACCTCACCTGTGGGTATTCGGGGATGCCTGTGCACAGACTTCACAGGTTCTAGAAGGAAAGGTCTTGTGAAGTTTAACACGGTGTCAACAGAGTGGCTCGAAGCTCTCTGCCGCGAAGCTCTGCGGGCCCTGAGGGGTCAGAGCACAGCTTCTACCCTGGTGCTGAGTCCCTGCACTCAGGCTCAAGGAGGACATTCAAGACCTGAGGCAGACTGGCTTACTCCACAGCCACCACTGCTGCCTGGATCCCTGTGCCTTCTGCTGCCACTCCTATGCCCAGGGATCCTGAGGCAGTGAGCCCTCCCTTCCTGCTGCCCTGGGAGCCCCTCAGCACTTTCCCCTTGCTCAGTCCATATCAGACTTACTAACAAAAGAAGCACTCTCAATTTACTTACCTGTTTTAAAAACACCACTGTAAGATACTGAAGGAAACTCACACTGGCAGGTGTGAGCAGTTTTTCCTCCCTGCTATGCTTCGCTCCTGCCCCTCAAAAGTTCCTGCGCTGGGAACTTGATTCCCGGTGCAGCAGCGTTGGGAGCTGGGGTGAATGGGAGGTGTTTGAATCATGAGGTCTGTGCCCTCATGAATGGACTGAGTCCATCTGGGGATGAGGTGTGCTAGCTCTCAAGAGTGGCTTTGTTATAAAAGCCACTTTCAGCTGTGCTTCCTTGTCCTTCTGCTTTTCCACCTCAAGATAACACCGCACAAGAGTTCTCTACAGACACTCACCAGGCCCTTGACTTCATGCCTCCATCTCAGTCTGTGGCTTTGTTACAGCAACAGAAACAGACTAAGGCATCCCTAAAGGCCCAAAATTAGACAAATAAAAAAAGGAGAACCTTTATCTTTAACTCCTGGTGATGGCCTTCTTTGAATCCTCAAAACTGACTGTCTCCAGCACCTCTCTTCGGGGGCTCTAGGAGGCCTTCCTGCACGCTCCGGTAACTCTGTGCCTGTCCCTCGATCACCTGCACTGCTGTGACAATTCCCATCCCTGACATTAAGCTACCAAATGGAGGGAGCATTTCTCAGAGTGGAGCTCTAAACGGTGCTTGGTGAATGAATAAGCAAGGGATGAGTGGCTCTTGCCTGAAGGCTCCAGTGGCAGAGCTGTATGTGTAACCTGGGATAGCAACATGAGGTCTCTTCCTCTCTCGGAGGCCACTCTGCCCTGGGACAGTTCCGGTAGGCGGCCAGTGTCTGTGGCCAGCAGGCAGCACGTTCCCTCAGGAACTATGCTGAGAGACTGCCCTCAAGACGGAGTAGCATGTGAACAGCCTCATCGCAGGGAGAGAGGTGCCTGCCTGTTCCACTGCGGACTCCCAAAGGGAAAGCAGGGTGCCAGCCACGTCCCAGGCACACTGGGACTTCCTGTGGGTGCTGCCATCTCACCCTGAAGGACACATGGAAAATGTCAGCCTGACTGCAGAGCCTTACTTTCAGGCCATCCCCCTACACTGAATGTGTCCCCCAGCCTCGGCAAAGGCTCTCCTTGGCATGGTCAGGGCAGGCTGGAAGGAAAACGCAGCCCTGCATCCAGGACAGCTCATGTGGTAGCAGTCAGTCTGCCCCCTCACAAAGGTCAGTCTCTCTCTGCACAGAATGGCCAAAAGAAGTGTCTCCTGTCTTCTCCGGAGGGCATTTGTCCCTAAGTCTCTAGGGGACACTTGCCCCCTGCCCTCTTGAAGCTTATAGGTTAGCCTGAAGAAAGACTTTGAACAACTGACCACAGTGTTGAGTTACAAAATAAAGAACAGGATGCAATGTGAGCTTGCAAACGAGATATCAACTTAGTCTGGGGGCTCCGAACAACTTCCCTGGGGAGTCATGCTTAAGGCGCGGGTGCAAGGAGAATGTACTAATTAAGGAGACACTACTCTGGGCCAGGAAGCAGGCCTGTGGATGACGGTTTCGGATGAATAGGACAGACATGGCCTCTACTTAGACGGAGCTTCCAATCCAGCGGACAAGAAAGATCACAATGGAGCACACAAATAATGAATTAATTAACTGCAAGTGGAGCAAATGCTGTGGAAAACAAAATGGTGAGGATGTACATGTCAGTGCTTCACGAACGTTCACATCACTCATAAACGCTCTTCTCTGCTATGATCTTAGAGGTGTAATTCAAGAATAAAATTAGAACAAAAGCTTCCTTGCTCTCTCCTTTCCTCTCCGCCTCTTCTGCCTTTCTCCCCCCACCCAGCTCATCTGTGTAGGGGCTGGGAAAGCTTCTGCTGTGACAGTGCCAGGCATGGGTGACCAGTCATGCCTGGTGCTTTCTTTCTCGCTCTAATTTCTTGTACAGTGTCATGTTTAAATGTTCCCAGTGCTTTCTGTTCTGAATGCTTTGATCCAGTACTGACACAAGGGTATAACTGACCAACTGCTATCACTGGAGAAACTTGACGACGATGGCGCCCATGCATCCTGGTGAGGTGAAGAGCGAGAAAAGCAAGAAATGGCTCCATGGCTCACTCACCCATCAGGACCAGTATGACTAGGAGATTACTAAGAGATGGCCTGCACCAAGAAGAGACGACCTTTGCCAAGAGCTGGTGCTAAGGCTGCATGGAACCAAGAGAAAACCCTCAGGCCATTGCAAGAAACGATAGCACTCTTATTAAACTTGCTATAAAAATCTTAAATTTCAAAGCCAAGTAACAATCTCCAAAGGCTTCAGTAGACCTGCGCTCAGACACTCTGTGAACACAACCTCATCTTTGTTCAGACTGCATGGAATAGGTAGGACCAGGTGGTGTGCATGCACGGCAGAGAGAACACAGTCCTTTCTCCAAGGCCACACAGAGCCCCGGGACACATGGTCTGTCCCCAGGCACAGGAAAGGCCCTCCTACCCGCCTGCGCCTGAAGCTGAAGACTCGGACTGGAGCGGCTCCACCCTCTACATGAGACAGCTCCTAGAAGCAGGTGCTCTCTGTGCCAGAGGAGCTGCGCTGAGGCCTGCTGGAGAGACCAGAGCGGTGGGGTGGTCCTTGGTGTGCGCAGCTCCTGTGCACACCCAGCAGACATTTAACAGCAGAATGCTTTTTTGATTTGTTGGTACCGGTGACTGAACCCAGGGAGCACTCAACTATAGCTCTAGACCTTTTTATTTTGCCTTCATTTTGACACAAGGTCTTACTAAATTGACCTCGAACTTGTAATCCTCCTGCCTCAGCCTCAGGAGCTGGGATTACGAGCTTGTGCCACCACACCCAGCTGCCAGTCTAACACTTTTATTATTCAGGGTCTACAACAAACATTGCCAATAATGCACAAGAACTGAAGCGCTAGCTATTTTAGCACAAAATACACAGTGTCAATCAAATCCATCTTTTAAAACCACCCCTCAACTTTAAAAACAAGGTATCTATTATTATTAAAACATGTCATAAAGAATCCATGCAGGTAAATACTGTATAATGTCAAATTTCATAGCTAATGAAGTTTCTAAAACAACATATTGAAATATACAAATAAAAAGTTACACCTATCTTGACCCTATGGTTTGATGTATTTTCAGAAACTAAGCCTGTATTTGGTGGTAAACTTCTATTAATTTTTCAAGTAACATGACAATAACAGGCAGGTTGTAACAGGGCAAAGGGAAAACCAGTAGCCAAAGAAGGAAATCGACGGATCTGCTTTCAGCTTTGGCTGTGTAACACCAGGTCAATCTCTTGGTCTTCATGTCCACATGGAATCAGATTAGACAATTTCCAAGTGTCCCTCCTAGTCTAAAATGTTATGATTTGAAAACACCAGCTGCCTGAACTCTAAAACAAGTGCTCTGAGTGGTATCACTGAGAGTGTCACACATGACTCACTCAAGCCAGCACATCTCACTAACTCATGTGCTAGGGAGAAAGTAAAATCAGGCTGTGATCTTTTTCCTTTTTCCTGGAGCCAATTTCCTCACACATTTAACACCAAGAAATGTGTGTCTTCTGAGGGGTAGTTGCCAGCAGCAGAGCTGCCCAGGTCCCTCATGAGAAGCTGCCAGGGGCACAGGCTCCCTGGACACTGGGCCCCAGCCCTCAGCCCTGGAGACAGCATGGCTGAGTCACCCCAGGCCTGAGGCTGCAGTCCGCAGCTGGCCTCTGATGACCAGGGTACAGTCCCTCCTCAGCTGGGAAGCTTAGCTCTGATTTCTCTCAGTCAGTCCTTTCTGAATTCTCACACATTCCTGCTCAGGTTGGGTAATGAAATGGTCTTGCCCGCACAGGAAGAGGGAGCTATAGCAGTACATGTGCTCACACTTACCCCGACTACACGCCTTCATTGTGAGCAAACATACAGAAGGAAAAGCTAATGAAGATCAGTCCAGTGAAGGGCCACCTTCAGATGGGCCATGGGTCATACATCATTTCTGCAGATTAAGAAGCATCCTCGTACAATGAACTGATACATCTCCCCCAAATGCCTCATCTACTAGGAGAAAGCTGCTGCTCTTCATTGTTGGCCTGGTTTTGAAGGGCTGTCAGAGAAATCTGTGGTGGCCTCTGACATGCTTGTGGCTGTGATACACCACACTGTCCCTGACTGGTCTGAAAAGAGTGCCAGCCATGCCCATTCGGTCTGCCGGCACATGCTGGGCTTAAATAGGAGCTAGTGATGAGTCAGACACTGATGAGAATAAATGAAACGCACCTGCCCTGCTCTGGGGGGATCAATAATCTCCCTGGATTGGCACACGCAGAAACAACAAGTGGTAAGTTGGTGCAGGGAGCCCGCATGCACACAGAAGTGAGACCAGAGGTGGGCCTCCACGGGCACTGAGGAAACTGCAGCCTAACAATAAAAGGGCATGGCTGAAAACACTCCAAAGCCAAAATGTAGAAGCGCAATGTAAAAAACTGGAAAATACCACATTTTATGCCATTTTCCAGATGTTAACAGGAGCTAAGTCCTAGAACCACATAATTAAAGTCTGTATAAGAAGAGTTGAGTATGTAAGAGGTCTTAAAATGGGGACCGAGAAAGGCTGATTTCTCTAAATTTCTCACTCTTAAAACTCAGTCTTTGCTGTACAGAGACAAGCCACATTATGCTGTTAAAATTAAAATATGGACCAAAAGACAATGATAAGAGCTGGGCATGGTAGCATACACCATGCACTTGGGAGGCTGAGACAGAAGATCACAAGTTAGAGTCCCACCAGGGCAATTTAGTGAGACCCTCTCCATCTCAAAATAAAAATGAAATTAAACTGACAAAAGAAAAAGATTTGGGGCTACAACTCAGTCTAATATCCCTGGGCTCCATTCTCAGTATTATATATAAATAAATAAATAAATAAATAAATAAATAAATAAATAAATAAATCCTTTTAAGACAACAGTAAATATAAGTTATTTAGAACTAAGCATGTACTAGCATTCCTTCTGAAAATATCAATCATCTAAACAACTGAAACATAAATTAGCAATAAATTATTTTTTCTAGACTGGTGACTAAAATAGTCAAAGGGTCCTTCAGGAGCATCTTTAGGAGAAATATCACATCGCTACTAGGTCCTTAATAGCACTACTGAGGCTGGCAGTCCTTGCAATCTCAATAGAAACACACTAGTGGGTCACCTGGTGTCTTGGTTACTTTTCTCTCATTGCTGGGACAAAACACCTGACACCCAAAATTAGTGAAGAAAAGATTTATTTAAATGCTTACAGTTCTTGGTGGTTTCAGTCCATAATCAGCTGGCTCCAAAGCAGGGTGGCATGGCACTGGGGCAACACTTCAGCAGCCAGGGCAAAAGAGCAAAATGCAAGCTTCTTCTCTACCCTCAAATTGTACACAGGCCATCCGCCCCCCAAAACCTTCAGGGCGGGTGTAACACTCACAAAATGTCCTTGCCCTCCTTTGCACAGGATGAGGATATTTACAAAGTAAGAACCCTGGCTCCCTGCTGAGTCTCTCAGTTAAACTTCTAAACTGCTCAAGTTGACACAATGCATTAACCATAAGACCTGGAAAGCTGCTGAGATGGCTGTTTCTAAAAAACCACACATGAAGGCAAAGTCTACTTACATGGCTACTTCAACCCTGAGATAAGCACCTGTCCGATAAAAAATACTAAGAAGTTATATATAATAACTTATAAAGTACCTAATGAAAGTCCAATCAATTTTTTAAAATCCTTACAACTAAGTCAAATAACAGAAAAATTTCATGCCTACAATTTAAATGTCAATGGAAAAAGCCGACTTTTCCATTGATAAAAACTTAGTGCTAAGGGCTGGATATTTAGCTTAGTGATGTAAGCAATTGCCCGGCAAGCGCGAGGTCATGAGTTCGATCCCCAGCACCAAAAAAAAAAAGGGAAGAAAAAAAAACAAAAAACTAAACTTAGTGCTAATATAAAGACATGCTGCATAAAAAACCAAACTCTCCCAGACACAAAGAACTTGATGTTTCCTAGAATATAAAATATTCTAATTATTAGTATTAGTTATCTACAGACTAGATACCAATCAGTAGATTTATTTTAATTATAAAGCTTCTAAAAGCTACATTCAATAAGGAAAACATATGTATTGTCACCAGAAGAAATTATTGATAAAGTAGTGTTTTTCTTTTCTTGTGCAAATTTCTGGATTACATTTCTGCAGTGATAAATCTTAAGTTTAATTCATAAAACACTCCAGTCACTATATATAATTAGCTCATGTTGCATAATCACTTTCATATCTACCTATCTATCTATCTATCTATCTGTTTAATGGAGAATTTAACCAAGTACTCTTTTTCGCATGGCATTTTTCATCAAATCACATTAAACTAAAGGAGAAAGGGGGAGTATATCCCAGTCTGAAAGCTACCCGTCTAAGTCAGATTTCTGTGACTAACAACACCTTGACAGTGTTTACCCACAGAGGCTCCCTGATCTAAGACATTTACCAGTCCAGTGCAAAGCAGGCATCGATTGCACTGCCTCTTACACTAGGAAGGCTCCTTGACTCGGCACGCGATTTCCGGCATATTCTTTTCTCCTTCAACATAACAACGAGGGCACGGAGTGGGACACATTTTTTCTCTAGCCTTGCTGGGAAGCTGTCCTGTGTCTCTGCGCTAGATAAAGTCCACCCCAATGCGCTGACGGGCGCCTCCCTCTCTCCTTGGCCTCCCAACCCTGGATGCCTTTCTGTCCTCCTCCTCCCTACTCCTGGGTGGGCAGAAACCCGGGAGACGCAGTCACCAGGCAGCCTGCTACTCTCCTGCAGCACATCTGGGCTCTATATCAGGCCTTTAATTAATCCTCAGTGAAAGCCAAGCTATGACATTTTGACTGGGCAGGCTCCAGTTCTGGACAGGTCTTGATTTATTGCGACTGAGTCTCAACCAACTTTGATTTATTTCAGCTTTGGGGAGGAGGGCAGGCTCGGAACAGAAAAGCGCTGTTGAATATCCAGCACGTGATGTCAGGACAGGACCTCCAGACTTCCGAGGGCTGCAGGGCAGGCAGGTCACAAGAGAAAGCCGTTTTTAAAAACCTAAGATTTAAATAACATGAAATTATACAAAACAAAACAAACGCAACCACGGTTCCTCAAACAGCTGGCCGATGGCTACAGGATAGGAAGCCCAGCCTTATCGCTGGGAAATGGATGAATTCCTGGGGCCCTGGTGTTCACTGGGGCTCCATTTGCACTCTAGGGGGCTGTGCTGGCCTCTCCTCGCAGCTCTCTCAGAAGCTGGGTATCCCCAAACTGCTCCCCTGCTAAGCAACGCCAGCTGCTTTGGTTCTTTAAATAGAGACAGACTTCCTTTCTCCAGGGTGACAGAGTAAAAGGCAAAAGGGGGCAAAATTATCTGATTAAACCCAGACAAAGAGTCAGTGGACCTCGCTAATGAATTTCTGACCCGGGCAGGCTCCCTGGCTTCAGCCTTGATGATGCGCTGTGGTCACTGCCGTGCCCTGGAGCCCGTCAGTGGGTCACTCCTCTCTGTGCTGGGCAGAGGAGTGCGCAGCCGGCCACGCCAGCACCCACGAATGCCTCTGTGCAGCCTGCCCCGAGCCCAGCACGATGCCTGGCACACAGCGGGGCCCTTGGAACACTGTCCTTGACAAAGTCCCCCTCCTCCTGGGGGGAAGTACACACAGAATGAGTGCTCCCAATGTCCAAAGAAACAGGGCTCACAAAGAAAGGAGGAGGAGGGACAACTGTCAGGAGTAAAGTTAAGTTCCCTAAAAGCAAGCTGATGGTAGCAAAAAAAGACCTATAAAAGAACAGGAGGAGAGAAAAGGGGACAATGGCACAAGACAAGGACAGAATGGCCTGAGGAAGTGGGGAGAGGGAGACATATACAAGGGGTGATCAAAATATATAGTCAGTGTTTAAATAAAAATACTTATTGCAGTAAAAAATACAGTGCCATCCATCTCCTCAAAATGCTTCTCTGCACTCTGAAAACATTCGTCCTGCATTCTCACCTTCTGAGCCAGTCCTAGAAGTCCTCTTCTGTGAGCACTGGTGAATGCTGCTGCCCAGTGCCATCCAACAGGAAAAAGGCTTGCAGAAACATGATGGGTGCCCTCATCCACCTTGATCACCAGATGCAGCACTACTTTTCTGGTTCTCCCACAAAGTCATAATGACCATGAAAGAGAAATGTTTGAATCATTTCAGGACATTGAGGTAACCACAAAAATGTGACCAATGACACTCAAAAAGAGGACTTCCAGAACTGCTGCAGAAAGTGGCAAGAATGATGGGATTAATGCGCTCAAAGCAAGGGGGAGTATTCTGAGGAGAATTCATGGCAATGTGTCTTTTACTGCAATACATTTTTGTAGATTACTGTATTTTTGACTGTACTTCATAGATTCATCAAACCCTCTCAGCTACTTAGCTATGTGTGCTCCAGCTGAGGGACTTCACTAGGCTGAGCCTCCTATTCTCACGGGCATCCTGGGATCAGGAGCTCACTCTGCAGGGCTGCTGGGAACTGGGAGGGCCTGGGAAGCTCTTGCCACATCTGGCCCTTGGCTCTCCTGGTGCTGAGGACCCAGAGGCGCCTATGTATCTGCATGCAGCGCCAGTGCACAGCTGTGGGCGCTGGAGCGTGAGAGTGGTCTGCACACAGGTGTCTCTGGGGAGGAAAGTCAGGTGGCTGGGAATCTCTGCCAAGCTCTCGTGGACGAGCAAAGTACTCCGTGTCTGTCCTCTTAGCTCCAGGTGAAATCGCCATTCCCGGGACTCAATAATCTTCAACTAAGACGACTGAACAAAGGAGGCTTGTGACAAGTATTAGCATAATTGCAGCACTTTGAGCAGATTTAAAGGTTGAACAGCCTGTTCACGGGCTCAGAGGACAGCTATTGTCCTTCAAACGTGCTTCAGGATAAGAAGCCTATGTATGTGTATAAACCACCTTCTGCAGAGTCAAGAGCCAATGCTGAGGGCAGCTGCACCAGGACTCGCCAGCAAGCTCCTCGCGTGGGGTGAGACCCCCAGGGTTCTGAGGGACTATGCAGTCCACAGCAAACCCGTGACTCAAATAACCAGAGTCGGGGTCAACAATTGCACAATACAATGCAATTGATTTGTCATTGAAGGGAGCATATTTAAATTTTTATTGTTTTCTTTTTTTAAACCTCAAGTAAAAGTTACCTAAATACATTAATTCACTGATTGTGAAGTTAAACGCTCCACATGTCTATGGTACTGGAGTTTCTCAAAGAGATCCTGGAGATGCTGGAGTCTGCGGAGCAACACCTGAGAAGCACCGGGCACTCACGAGACCTGGGCAGCGGAGGAGTCCCAGTCCGCACATCAGGATCTCCACAGCTGGAGAAGACAGCAAGGACCAGAATGTCCCTGCCATGCTGTCTTCTCTCATCAGGCTGGGGCTCTGTCCCCGTGGGCCCCTGCCAGCCAAAGCCCAGGATGCAAAGTTCTTCTCCCCAGCTACTTACTTGCTAACCGCACAAGACAACGGGAGGCAGCACAGCACCCACCACAGGCATCCATGGGACAGCTGAGGGCAGCTCTACCAGGACTCACCAGCAAGCTCTGACTTAGCGGGCCTGGGCTGCCAGAGTCCCTGTGGGCAGGATGGAGAGTGATGAAGGGCTAGGAACCTACATCTGCACCTGCGAGGGCATGCTGGGATGTTTCTGCCTGTTTTGCAGGTGGCATTTTGTTCCCTTGTGATTGTGGCTTTTGAGAAAGATGGCTGTGCATGCCTGTGTGTATGTGTGTTAGCACAACTGCTGACTCATACAGAGGAAGATGTGAAACTAGCACCAAACAGTCCTGAGTATCGGTTTTCAAAACTGAATTTAAACACAATTTAAACAAACAAATATGCCTTAAAGCAATATGCTTTGATGTATAATACAGGTGACTAGCTAAAAATATATTAAAAGAAGTTTTAAGAAATCCAAACTGATGCCTACTTTGGGTTGGTACAGCAGTGAAAAAAAGAGCAGTGACATGAATGCTCCCAGAACTGTCCTGCCGGAAGGGCTCCTCTAACATACATGAACGACCTCCTTCTTGGACACAGTGTTGTTTGGACCAGAAAAGGTACCCCAAATTCACCACCTGGGGCTTCAAACTGAGGGCCCTGGGCAGCAGCAAACACAGGGACAGGATGGGCAGTCTCTAAATTTATCTACACAAAGACCAGAGCCCCACAAGAGGAATGCAGCTACTCCAAGCTTTGTCGGGGTGGAAGCTGCCTTAACCTCAGAACTCATGCATTCTGCGTATGCCTAAAACCAGCACCATGTGGATGATGCTGAGGTCTGCTGCCAATTGGAGCAGTAGCCAGTCTTTCATTTCTCTTGGCTGTAGGGATCGAGTGCCTGGATTGCTGCACCTGCTTGTGAGGAACAGATTCTCTATGCCACCGCCATTCTGGAACCTTGTGGGGCCTCTGCTGCCATTCTGGAACATGGTGCTCTGAGACTTTCTCCTCAAAGCAAAGTCTTTCAGAAACTTTTGCAGTCTGGAAGCTGCAAAGGTTCGAGACTTGCTGCTTTTTTGCACTGCCTTCAGGCCATCTTTTCTATTTCTCTGTTCCTTCTCAGCAATTGAGGTCTCAGCTCTAGCCTCACAGTCCACAGCTTTACAGGAGTTTTCTTTCTGGCCAAACTCACAACATTTTAAATCACCATGCTGGGCTCTTTGCTCTTGATTCACAATATAAATCTGGCTAAAAGCCCCCAACAATAGCCATGCCACAGCCTCAACATTCAACTGCCTTGAAATTTCTTCTGCCAGATTAATCAGTTTACCATCCTTAATTTTAGTCTCAGGCAAAGTCTCTGGACATGAGCAAAATGCAGACAAACTTTCTGCCAAGTCATAACACACATCATGTGGAATCCAACAACCAAAGGAGTCCTTTCCAGCAGAAACCTCCTGAGCCTGGTTTTCACTGGCAGGGTTTCTATCAGCCTCCTGGTCTCCTGAGCTCTGACCAGAATCTCCCCTACAGAACAGCCTAAGCTGTTCCAGGGCTTCTCTTTCAGGTAACATCTCCGAACCTTTCCAAACCCTTCCCGCAAGCCATTCCCAAAGGCTCTTGAACCACATGGTCAGGTACAGTCACAGCAACGACACCACTCCACTGGTACCAAATTCTGTCTTGGTTACTTTTCTCTCGTTTCTGAGACAAAACACCTGACATCCAAAGTGAAGCAAGGAAAGGTTTATTTAGCTTACAATTTTGGGAGATTTCAGTCCATAATCAGCTGACTCCAAGGCAGGGTGGCTTGGCACAGGGGCAATACTTCAAAGGAGCAGCCAGAGCAAAACAGAAAAATAAACCTCTTCTCCTCCCTTACATAGGCCACCCCCCACCTGGGGTGGGGTGTAACACTCACAAAATGTCCTTGCCCTCCTTTGCACAGGATGAGAATATTTACAAAGTAAGAACCCTGGCTCCCTGCTGAGTCTCTCAGTTAAACTTCTAAACTGCTCAAGTTGACACAATGTTTCAACCGTAATAGTACCAGTCATAAATTTGTTTCATTCAGAGATTTCACAACCTTAATGTATACCACACAACACTCTTCTGTTGCAGACATTTTTTAAAAAACACAAGTTTTATACTAGATGATAATTCTTGAATGAAAGTATTAATATAGAATTATATTCTCAAATTATGACTCTCAAACTATATACAACTCCAGCTCCCTTACTCTAAAGGTGAAAAAAAAAACCCAAAATTTTCAAAATAAAAATCTGTATTGCTTGAGGCAATATGGAGACCTGGCACAAAGTTGAAGACCCAAACCCAGCAAAAGGGATGTTATTCACAGCAGCACAAGGCACCCGGTACCAGGCCACACAACACAGGCCCCACCAGTCTTCCATCCCAGCAAAAAAGCAGGTACAATCATGCAAGACTAATGTTCCATTTAGCGATAAACTGTACAAGTACTCACATATACCCATATGCATTTAAGGGATAAGTGGTGAGTTTTTCTCTAGCTACCTTAAAAACTGCTACAGAAAAATGGGACATATGCTCTTAAGAAAAACCTGAAGACTGGGGAGGTAGCTCAACGATAAAATGCCTGGCATGTGGAAGGCCCTGGGATGGATCTCGAATGCTGTGACAAGGAAGAAAGAAAAGAAGAAAACCTCTGAAAACTGGGGAAAGGAAAGTTCATTAATCAAATTTATTACAGAAAAAGTTTACCCCACTTGCTATTATTCCCCTGCACTGGTCTAGAGCAGTAATGGGAACCTTCCAGAGCTTTCCGTGACACAAAGAGCTTGCTGTGGTTCTCATGCCAGAGGTTCACCACTGCTGGTCTATAGCATTCCTGGCCGTTGCTCTGGGTGGTTGGTTGTACTCATGCACCCCAGGAACTCGATTACCCCACTCCTGAGGGTTCTGACAAGACAGATGGGTTCCCATAACCTGGACTGCACAGTTGAGGAAGACGAGCTCTGAACACTTGTAACAGAAAGGAGCAGTGCATGCCTGCACTCGGGGCAGTGAATGGGCAGGGCCACACAGGCGGAGCACCCCAAGAGAAATAAGCTTTCCCTAAACATGGATTCTTGAAGGCAGCATCGGAGCTGTCTCCAGGGGCACGTGAACGTCTGCCTGCGAAGGTCAGGCGGGGACTTCCGCTGTCCTATCTTTGGGCCATTAGTGCTGGATGTTGAGCCAGGCTACCTCCCAGAACACCTACAACTGGAAAGCATTTCTTCTCAGATGAAAACTGGCACATTGAATGCACCCTCTGGGTTTGGGGAATGTTTCCCATCCCAAAATAAATTTTTAAACACAAAGAGACAGAAATGGTCACTCAGCCGATAACTCTGTTTTATTTAGTAATCTGTCTGATAGGGAAAAAATGGCAGGAAAAACAAACCTTGATATTTTAATTTCTTTATGTCTATTCTTTTTTACGATTTAAAAAATGTGGGATTTGTCAAAAAAAAAATGAGCAGAAATCACGAGAATATGACATACCATCACCATCCATGGTGCACTGGCTCCTTTTCAAGGGAAAAGAATTATAGCCAGAGAGAGGATGTTGCCACACGCATATAATAATGGCATTAACCACTCTGACTTGCGACATAAATTGAACTATTAAAGGATTTAAATGTTCCTCATTAACTTTTATTAGCCTCAATTTTCAACTTTTTTTCCTTCCCCTTAAAATCAAAACTGAGCATTCCCTTCCACTTCACCCACCTTCATGGGGCACTCAGACTAAATAGGGTCTTCGTGGGATTGCAGACGAGTTAGTCTATAGGGGGAATAACACCTCGAATAATTGCATCCTCTGGAGCAGAATTTCTTCCAAAGACTCTAAAACCATCATTAAAAATAGTAAGTCAGCGGTTACACTTTCAAAACTTTTTCAAACTGAGTTCCCAGAAAAACAAGAGATTTCATAGCCCTATCATCTTAGTGTTTATCATTAACTGTCAGTCCCATCAGTTAAAAAAAAAAAAGGTGATGTATTTGAGGACTGTGACAAGGCCTGGGCTCTGCACAGACTTTCCTGAGCAATAGAGAGCAGGTAAAGAGCTTTACATGTATTATCTTGTGCAGCGAAGCCTGGAGCCTTTAAATACAAAGTTATAAAACACGCTCTTCACCACGTGTGACATGTAGTGCCTACCTGCTGATGAATCTGATACCAGGAAATCCTCCTTTCTCTACAGGTTACGTGTGTGAGCTACGCATGAGCTATGGAGAGAGAGACACAGAGACAGAAAAAGACAGAGACAGGAAACATATAAAAGCCCTTTTGTGTTTGTTTCTAAAAACAAAGCTGTTACATTAAAATACAGCATTTCATAAAAGGGAAAGTAAGTGCACACTGGGCCAGAAAATTTTCGAAATCTAAGGAATGTTACTAAACTGCAAAGCTACGACCTTGTATGTGTGGAAAGGCCAACTGATCTTTTCCATGTGCACTGAAGGCTCAAAGCAGCCTTCCAAAGTGCCTTGCAAAATCAGATTTCTCTTACCTCCGTCACATGAAACATGAATGATGGTTCTTCGGTTATATAATGTGCATGTTACTGTTATTTATTATTAATTTGACCTTTATTTTTGTTCACGGACCCTTTAGAGAGACGTAAATGTGGTGGTCCTGTTCGGACTATCTTCTCATGACCAGAGTTTGGCTGCATGCAAACTTGGTAGCCAACTATGTGAAAGGCTTTTTAGAAGTTAGTTTGCTTTTTCAAAGAATAGAATGGTGCAAATTCTTTTTCAAAAACTATATTCAAGCTACAGGAAAAAAACAATGATACTATGTCAAAAATGACAATAATATGCATTTTTTCACCTTGGAAACTTTAGACTTGAAAGGAGACTACACTGTAAGTTCCCCATCACACTGGTTGAATTCTAAGACCACCAGTGTAACAACGCTCCTTGGAAAACCACGGGGGTGGCCTTGCTAGAATACACATAGAGTTGCTGAGGAACAGGAAACGAAGCCAGATGGTTCTGCTGAGGGAAGCACTTTTTTTTCCTTTATAAAGCCAAAAAAGGACTACTGGGTCAAATGCAAAAATGCAGATATGCGAAAACGGAAAGCTAACAGGGAGATTTATGTAAATAAGACATGCTTAGTCTTGTATTATGTTCTCAGCTACTTTAGTAAATGGATGTGGGGGACAAACAGAAGGGAAATCCTTTCCCACAGTTCTGGATGTGTTTCTTGATGGAGGAAACTACTAATAACCCTCTTTGGGCACTGTTGCAAAATTTTGGAAGTCAGTAGCACGGAGCATCTGTGAATTATCATAAAAACTTTTTTAGGTGAACCACAGTCAATGCTCTGGCTTCTTACACATCCGGGCTAAATGTGGTTATTCCCAATCGGATGAAGTCCAAATGCAGGACACCTGACACAGCAATCCAGGCCTGCTGCTGGGGGAAGCCACATGCTCCCAGCTCTCTCAGCCCACTCCATGCCCCATGACTGCGGGACTGGGCTCAGAGTCAGCCACGTGCCTCTGGACACTGGTCCTTGGAGGGTCCCACACGTCTCCTGGCGGGCCCTCGTCCTGTCCTCCTGGACTCTGTGTCTGAGCTTTGGCACTGGATGGTTGCTGGACCTCCACTCTGGCAGTGGCTGTGAACATGCACCTGGTTAGTGAAATGCTCCTGTGGGTGGCCAGAGCGCTGTGGCTTCTCTGCCTGACACAGGACCACCATCTTGCTGGGTGTGGGCAGAAGGTGCACAGATCAGCTGGAGCTACTGTCCTTGAGGTCATGAGATCTCAGCCATGGCATCTGTGATAGATATGATGGGCTGAGAGCTGCCTGCCCTGGACTTCCTGGGCGCCTCACTGACCATGCACACAACTCAGAGGCCTGGCCTCCACCTCACAGAGAGTATCACCATGGGAGAGGCTATAGAGAGCACTGGGCCCTGAAAACCTGCTGAGTTCAAGTAAGCAGCATCGGGCAGCAAGGAATGGCTTCCCGGGTGTGGAAGGGGCCAGCGGACAGGTCACAGGAAGGCACCACTGTGTTTAATCTGGTGGTCACTAAAGAACACACACTGAGTACCTGTGTCCAGTCCTGTGTAGAGTGCTGGGGGCTACAAAGGGGGCAACCAGAAGGCACTCGGGGAGTGATTGAAGAGCTGAAGGCCAAGTGGACAACGGACAATCCTTCAGGTTCATGGC
Organism: Cuniculus paca; assembly: GCA_004365215.1. Classification (NCBI taxonomy): domain Eukaryota; kingdom Metazoa; phylum Chordata; class Mammalia; order Rodentia; family Cuniculidae; genus Cuniculus; species Cuniculus paca. The sequence continues at coordinate 17,071 of RJWT010019384.1, forward strand.
TGGATGAGGAGGGTGAACAGAGGTCTGTCCCCCAGGAAAACCGATGGGAAACAGCCCAGGAAGGCGGAGGAGCGGTATGGGGAACAGTGCAGCCCGCGGAGCCATGAGGGCCAGGCTCAGGGCCAGAGTGCAGGCAGAGGATGGGGTGGCTGGGGCAGACAGCCCAGATGAGCTGACGACACACAGCACACCACGCCTGACATGGGTGGTGCTCTGCAGTGGAGGCAGGGATGGCGGCTGCTGCAGGGCACAAGGGGAGTTCTGGCTCCAGGCTGGAGTGGGGAAGGCAGGCCAGCTCGGTCAGCCCTGCTAAGGGAGCCGGGAAGAGGCCCACCCTAGCCCCACCCAGTGGCTTTATCCCTCCACTCTCAGCTTCTGCCTTTGGGGAGACAGGATGGGCAGCACCTACCACCCCAGAGTCCTGCGATGTGAGGCCGCACCCTGGTGGTCAAGCAGTGGGTACCTTTCCAGTAATCGATAAAGCTTCAGAACTAAATATAAAGGCTGCATGTGCACTTGAATTAATGGTACCTAACTAAATGCTTTGCCTTTAAGACAACCGACAATCACATCTATTCACAAACACAGGGCAGTCCTGGGCGCAATGATTTCCCTCTCACTCAGACATAGGCTGCCTCGGCACCCCTCAGACAGCTTCTCAGGGAGAGGTCACCTGGGCTGAGGCCCTGGTGGAAAATATCTTCAATACAGACACTTATGCAGCCATGGCTTTATGCAGTTTAGCTCTTTATTCTCACGATATATTTGCTATTCAGTTCCCGATGGGAAACACTACTGTAAGGAAAAGAAAGAAGACTAGAGGCCACCTACTCACAATACAGTGCTGTCTCCATGGTAAATGGTGTTGACACAGCACAAAGCTGGCCATGGTCATGCATGCCTAGCACTCTGGGAGGCTGAGGCAGAAGGATGGCAAGTTCAAGGCCAGCTGGGGCAACTTAGTGACTTTAGTGAGGTCTTACCTCAAAATAAAAACTAAAAAAGAATTGAGAACGTACCTCAGTGCAAAGGCCCTGTGTTTAATCCCCAGTGCTACAAAAATAACAAAAATAAAAAACAAAGGGAGGAAAACAACAAGAGCACTGCAGGCCTTAAGGAGGTCTTTACTATGCAAAGCCAGAGGAGATCCTCAAGTCACCCTCAACCCTTTCACAGAGGCCCACAGGGAGTGCTGTGGAAACTGGACACTCCCCCTCCCTTGAGGAGTCAGAGGGAAGGATGGCAGAGAGGAAGACAGAAAGGGAAAGGCAAGGCGGGAGGAAGGGAGAAGGAAGAGGGTGGCTGAAAGGGACAGGAAATGGCAGGGCACAGTGGGTTAGGAAAGA
>RJWT010019385.1:0-18436 GCA_004365215.1 Cuniculus paca
TTGTTAGAAGGGAAGCCCCAGTGCAAACATTTCATATGTTCCAGTGTGTTCCATTTTATGCTTTTGCTTATAAATTTTTGTCCAACTATTCAGAATCAATGTGAAGGTCAGTGAGTATGTAGGGCATTTACACAGGAAGATTTATTGGAAGTTATTAGACTGAGAAACTTTAAAATCTGTAATAAATGGGAATATCCAATAATTCTAAGACCATGAGTTGAAGTAGGTTCTATCAATACTATTATTTTAAAAATTTGCAATTATGACTGAATTTGCAGCATTCAGCTTTTCTAAAAGTCTTCCTTGTTTACCCTTATGGAGGCTACCTGTTACAATTATTTTTTCTGTAAGACCCTAACCAACTTTGATCTGAAATTTTCCAGACTTCCCATTGGTCTGTATGACATAGATCTAGTAATATAGGTGGTGCATATTATAGTAAAATAGAGGTCTATAGATACAGAGGTTTAGTAATCATTTGGTTCCACCTGAATTTCCAGAGGAATGCTCTTTCCTTCGTATGCATATAATGTTCTATTCCACCTGATAACTCATTTTTCCTGAGGTGTTGTCTGTTTTCTTCAGTAAAGAGTTATTGCATTCCTCAAAATTATAGTAATGACTGCAAGTCATTTCTCCCACCAAATAGTTCATATTTTAAGTGAAAATTAAGATTTCTGGGTAACAATATTTTACTAACTCTAATAAAGTTTCTTTTTAAAGATTGAAAATAATCCTTTCCTCTTACTTCCATGATTTTTCTTAAAAAATTGTGACCTATTATTTATAATACTTTTAACTTAGCACAATTCATATCATCAACATATTTTAAATGGGGTCAAAACAAAGAAGCTAATTTTACCTTTAGTGATAGCTACAGTATGATCTCTACATTACACTAGTCATATTTCCTCTAATCAGTGAAAAACTGTATCTTGATATAGAGAATGAAGAGGAGATAATTTAGAGGAGAAAATCCTAATGGCTTGTAGGTCATTTTTTTCTGGTTAATTCTAGAGGTTGCCTTTATTTCTAGATATATTTATTAATTATTAGTACTGTTTTATAAGCGTTTGAGTATATATAGTTCCCCTGTTACTTGCAGCAAAGTCTGTCATGGATTAGTGTGAAGCCCTAATTAAGTCATTGATTTAAGTGTATAAAGAATTCCACTGGAGAGACTATGGTAAGGAATACTCAATTATAATCACATACTAGTTTATATTGATGATATTATTTCCTTCTGGCATGTGAAAGGTTTGTGTTTTCATATAGTGTGTTCGATTTCAGTTCATAACCTTTTTGCCAAACTTGCTACCCTGTGTTCTTCCATATTATCTATGTTTCATTTGGTCTCTCATATGCTTCTCAATTCTTCTTTTTAGCATTTGTCACTTGCTTTGATCTGGGTACCATGCTTTATGCTAGTGAACAGTCATTGGCAAGATATTTTCCTCTGCTCAAAGAATTAGTTTAGGAAAAGAGACAAATAGCCAATTAAAATGCAATTCTATAAAAGCTGATGAGACAAATTCCTGGGGCAATGGAAATTCATCTCTATTTGATTGGGGAGTGTAAGTATGTACATTTATCAAGCTTGTAAGATTCCACAGATAAAACTTGAGTTTTATTGTGTATAAATTATACCTCTATAAAAATTCATCATGATGAGATATAATAGTAAGAGTAAATGATAAAGAAGCATATAGTTAATTCATACAGTATTTTATACCAATTTCATCTTATTTTCACTTAGTAGATATAACCATCATATTAACTTCTAACTTAGCTTGGAAATGTACTTTTCTTTCTCTTTAATTTTTTTCCTATGAGGCCTTCATCAAATTCTACCTTCAGATTTAGACTTGGTCAAATATTTCTCTAGTAGGTCATACGACTGTTCATTGTTACAAAAAAAGTGTTTTCTCAGTTAATATCACGATATACCTGCCTATAAAAGAAAAATATATCAAAAAAAGCAAACTAGGGAAAATGTAAAATGAGAGAATAATTTTAGAAAATACTGCTGGAAAAGATTGACAAAAGTAAGTAGTAAGAGGAGACCTTGAAGAAATGAGTCAGCAACACTTGAACTTCATTTTGTAAGTCTTTAAACTAAGAATTTCCCAATTTTTATTTTTGACCTATTTAATATATAATCCTTTTCTTGAATTTTTCTTGATTTTCAGGTTAAAATTATAGCAATTTCACTATCACCAGGAAGTTACACTTTCCTATATTCCATGCTCTTTGATGTAAAGCTAGCACTCAGCACCAGGAAAGAATTTATATGAATAAAAATTGTATCCCCACATCTCTCAGAGACTATGTTTACCACACAAGTTTTTAAAATCAGAACTTCAACAAAAATAATTACACTATACTGACATTTATTCTACAAATAGTATTGAGATGGAGATTTTTGTCTTTCATTTTTAGCAACATCATTTAAGTGACGGAACTTACATTTTAAAGCATCACTGACATTTCTAACATTAAATACGATATTTTCATTATACTATTTCTATAGGATTTTTAAAATTTTATAGATCATTTAGAGACAACAAAAAAACCTACAACTCAAAAACGGGAATGTCAGCTGGGGATATAGCTCAGTGACATGGTGCCTGCAGGGAATTTGATTCTCGGTATGAAAAAAAAAAAAAGGATTTTGCATCTTAAGACATCTTCCAGGTTGTAAGTCTACATATTATAAATCTTTTTCACAGAATATATTTTCGTACACATTTTACATATATTCAGGACTGGGACATAAATCAATTCCTGTTTGTATTTAGTGGCAGCAGGACTGGGGAGTGGGACATCTGCTTTTTTGGATACAACTATTCAGAAGAACCAACATGAAGTGGGGAAACGCCACCTTCTCATTTTCTATAATCAATGTTTAAAAAGCAAACTGGTTAAATTTTGGGTATCTCTAAAAGACCACTTCCTAGTAACTACCCAACCCCACCATTTAAGGGTAATTCACTGGGTATACATTTAGTCCACTAGATAAATGGCTCCTTGTGCCCGCTGGTGCAGCACATACATGCCCTCACCCATGCAGGGCAGGAGAGGCTCTAACCTAGGACCCATGGGAGAAGGACTTGCAAACAAACAGGCAACCATCATCTGTCAGCAGGCACCAATATTGTCCACGGTGGGGAAAGATCTCATCTACCAAGCTGACCTCCCACAAAGGAGCACACAGATTTAATCTACTATGCTGCAGGAAAAAAACAGGACCTTTTAAAACAGTTTTTCTTTCATCACTTCTTCTCTCAAGGGAAGGCAAAACACACCCACACACATACACTGGTCTAGGTCACATTATAAATCTAAGCATTGTTGTGTGCAATTCCAGTGGTTGAGATATGAAATGCCTAAGTGATCACTTCTGTGACTTACATAATAGACTGCTCTTTGGGATGTAAGAATAGGATGAATAAATGAGATGGAAAGAGTCTGAATTTTTCAAGCTTCCAGGTTTCCACTGGAATGTGAATATGTTTGACGTTTCAGAAAGGATACAAGACAAGGGGAAAACCAGGACACACATAAGACTGGGAATTCCCATGACTCCTAAGTACTTCATGCTTGAGGAAATAACCACTCATATGTTTACTGGAGGTCACACCATTTTCCCCTACTGCCTGGTGCAAAATAATCCATCATCTCCCCAAAGCTTCTTTATTTCTCAGAATTTTATTAGTTTTAAAGTGCTAATACATGATGCTTGTTAAAACTCTTTAAACAATATACATGGGGGGAAATTTTTTTAATGGCTGTGATAAATTGGCAAACCTAAACCTTTCTGCCCTAAGGTCTTAGTTTGAGCAACCACAGGCCCAAGGCTGTCAAAATTTAGAAGAATTACAAGACAAAGTAATCTGAGTTTTTATTTCTTCATAAACTACAACTAAATTGAGAAAAACCTCATAGATTTAACTGTATAAGAATAGACTTTGAAAGGTGTTTTTTCTTTCTTATAAGCAATGTCTCTGAAATATAAACTTGTATGTAAAGGATTGGAATGCATTCAATAGTATTTTTTATACACTTTAAAATTGAAAAAAATTTAGTTAATAGCCACACAGCTTCCATTCTTTTGTTTAATTCTTGACCTGGAAATTATTTGACTTAATAGAGAAATGACTTATATTTCAATTAAATTCACAAAATTATGTATTATATCATAATTAAGCAAAAATATAATCAAAATAAAATTTGTCTCAGGTCACTATCATGTAGAAAGAAAAGACAGATTTTCTAAGAAACAAATACTGATACCTTAAATTTCAATTTTCTCCTCTGGGAGCCTTTGGAAATCAAAAGAGAATTGTTTAAATTATGAAGTATATAATTTATTATAGTAAAATACACATTGTCAGTGACTCCCTCAAAGTACCCCTTTTTGCTTAGAATACACTTTTCCCATTATTCTTACCACTTTCTGTACTAGTCCAGGAAGTCTCCTTTCATGTGTTTAGTGGTGCTGTCCTAACTAACATGATGTCCTGAATTGATTCAAAGTGTTTACCTCTCTTGGTCATTTTGACTTCAGGGAAAAGCTGCAAGTTGCAGAATGCCAGGTCTAAAGGCTAAGTTGACGAAGATACACTATAATGTGTGTTTTTGACAGACATTTCAATGTATGACATGGACATTGTGATAATAGAAAATGAAACACTATGCCTATTTTGGGACTGATTTCTACATGCCTTATTTCTTAAACATTCTAATAAGCCCTTATAACATTAACAGTACACTGTAGTGTTCCTAGGTACAAGCTCAGCTTGTATAATTCCATCAAAGTTAGAAACCACAATCAGTACAACCTTGATTTTAGGTCTTGAGTGGTTTTTTCATAGGAGAACTAGGTGACTTGCATTGAGAACTCTGAAATTTTGTCTCAGGATCATAAACATAGACAAAGTTTCATGTCCCATGATGACTATTTTTAAAGAGGTGGATTCTAAAGCAACATGATGCTTCAGACTTATGATCCGTGTTGTCTGTAATTCATGATTTACAGCACACTTTAAAACACAACTTTTGAGCCAGGTATGGTGATACATGCCTGTAATCCTAGCACTCTGGAGGCAGAGGCAGGAGGATCACTGTGAGTTCAAGGCCAGCCTGAACTGCATAGTGAGACTGTATCAAAAAGACAAAAAAGAAAAAACCAAACAGAAGAACCCAGCTTTGAACCATAGCTCATAACCCATGGTCTGCACCAAACAAGTTGAAACTTGTCACACAGTGTTACTGAAGGTCGATGTTCCATCTCTCCTATTGAAGATCCTGCCTTTCTATTGGATGGCCTTCAGTGATAGGATCCACAGTATTTTCAGACTGCACTTGGTAGAAAAATTTTCTGTATAGACCAATTATAGTTTTCACAAGTGATTGGCTGATAGGTCATTTTTATATGTCTAAATCAATACTATTGCAGAGTTAAAGCAGGCCTACGTAATTTTATTTGAAATACACAAATAATTTGAAATAGCCTTTCAAAATTTTGTGCAAGTATGTTATTTACAAACACATTAATTTTATGCAATTCTAAATTGTGTATGTGGATAGAGGGGCAGGTAGGAAGGATTGAATCCTGTGCCTTCATATGGAGCTATGACTCTAGCTCTTTGATTTCGTATTTTGAGACAGGATGTCTATAAGTTGCCTAGACTAAGCTAGGAATATAGGTGTGCACCACAATAGAGGCTAAGTTGTATATATTCTTGCATGCTTGGTAATGTTACATTATTTTGATTGGTGTTACACAATTTGACTGTTTTCTAGTGTTCTCAGTACCTATCACTATGAAACATGCCACTCTAAAATCCAATGACTAAATAATTTTGTTACTTTGGATTTTGTGAGTCAGATATTCAGGAAGGGCACAGTAAGAGACCTCTTTTCATCTTCACAACGCCTGGATTTCCCCTGAAAGACTGGAGTGACCATAGTGACTTGAAGAGCTTGGTTGTAATATTTGGAGTTATGATTTTATTCCAAGGTGACTTTTAAACATTTTCTTGCTTGAGTGTTCCTGGATACCTGACAAGTTTCTGCCCGAACAGTTATCTGGAGTGTTCCAGGAAAAGATTCTGATGCTAAGAATGGTATAGACGGAGCTTCACTCTCCAGCTTGCACAGTGTTTGCTGGAATGCTTGCTCTAGAAACTGTGTTTTGGAGCCTTGAGGCTGCTATGTTGTGCTGCACCATCCTGTCTGATGCATCACAGCCCCACCTCCAGTATATCTTTAAAACACAACAAAATCCTCTATAACCGATGCTTACAACTGGACAAATTGGCTGTATATATCTGATTAGTGTAAAGATACTTCAAAAATTCAAACCCTGGCCATTATTATTGTTGACCATATTAAGTTCATTATCATATGGCTTATAATTTTGTTACTCATTTTGAGACAGTATATTAATTTCAAACTTCTTGCTGTAGTTTTATTAAATTTGTATTTGTCGAAGAAATAATTTACACTTTCTTCACATCGTCTGCTGTCTTGCTTATTTGTATGATTTAAATACTGCAGCATATTAGCATTGATCTTCATTACTTTCCTTAAGTAGATATAGTAATCTCCCCACCTTTGTTATGTTAGTTCCTACTCAGCGTGAAAGTTCTCTGTCAGCTTTCTTTTACAGAAGATGCCTGTTCAAAAAAAGCTTATCTTTAAAAGGTTGTTTTATTTTATTTCATTATACCAATTTCATCATTTTCACTTTAAAATTTCCTTTTGATATATAATGTTGGATATTTTAAAATAAGAACATATTTATATACCCTCTGTGACACAATCTTGGGGATGGAGATGCAACACATATTGCTGGAAAACTTTATGATGAGGACACAGATGCTAGGTAGGTGTCCAAGATTCTTCTATAGGAAGTATTTAGATATGGCATCTCCTAAGGATAGGTAAGTTTTAGCCAATATATTATACTAATCCCCAATTTATAAAAATAATGCTGCAGATTCATGAAATAAACAAGAAACCCCCCAGTAGTAAATATAAAAAACATTTTATGTGAAAAAAATGAGCGCATGAAAAGGAAGATTCATGTATCTCCAAGCGTATATTCAGGTATCACTATCTTCCTGTCAAAATGGTAAGTGCTCTGAATTGATTCTCTTTAACTCTAAAGCACGTTAATAATTAAGAAGTGGCTTTTCTTCTCAATAGGTGAAAGGTACATTTGTTTGAAAACAATGGTGTTCTTTCCATTTCCTCTTATCTGCTTACCCAGTCATTTTCATTTTTGTGTTCTAAAACCTCCTTCAAGGACTAGTTCTGCTCAAGCGCTCTGATGTTGTCTTGCTTAAAATAGTTCAAATTCACTTCTATCTTTGACATTTAAAAGGCACACACTACATAAAGTATTACTAATACATAGTCTGATTGTTATTTCTGTCTTTGGAAAGTACCCGCTTCTTTAGCTGGGAAAAAGACTTCCATGTCCTAAGAAGGTGCTCTGTGTATTTACATACTTTATAGTTAGTTAATAGCTTCCCTTGGTACCTCTTTCTAAAAATCACACTGAAAAATTGTACACACATATGAAGAGAGAAAATAATTTAAAATTGTTAAATACCATTGTTTAAAATTTATAATAGGAAACATGCCATTGAAATATGAATACATTGACGATCCATCAAAAATAAAAACATAACGTCTGACCTATGGATAAATTTGCAGATGTGGCTGTTGTTATTGTTTTGCTTGCTTCCGTCCAGTGTCAGTTCTAAAGGATCCCTGGAAAATGTATCTATGTGAGCTCTCAGTAACTCAAAAAGGAGTGCTGAGAGGACCAAATGTTCACTATGATTTTAATCTGCTTTATCCTAGAACAATTCAGTGAACGTGCACTCTGATGGACTAGACCTGTGGTGCAGGCCCTGGGTACATGAGCACAAATCATGGCAGTAACAGCAAACTGTGTTAACACTCCTTGGATTATTTTCTATCACACATTGACTGCTAAAAAATAATCTACTGTAACTTAAGCATGTCCTTAGTGAAAGTGAACATTACTGGATTCTGCTAAAAATATACCCAGGACCTCCACACTCAGCTACATTGCAGTCGCTTTTGAAAAATCTTTAGTTTTGAAATAGGGTCTCACTATGTGACCTAGGCTTGCCTCAAACTTGCATCCCTCTGCCTCAGCCTCCTGAGTTGCTGAGTTGATTACAGGAATGAGACAACATATCATAAACTGTACATATTTAAGGTATTTAATTTATTAGGTTTTGATACATACAATATGGATCCATCAGTACAGTCAAGATTATAAGTTTAGATTAACCCTCAAAAGTTTCCTGTGTTCCTGTGTAAAATTCTTTTCTTAGTTTCCATATTTTTTGTCCTACTTTCTATTCCCTGACAATCAGCAATTTCCTTCATTATAGTTTAATTTCTCTTTCCAAAACTTTATGTGATATGAAAAATACTGCATGTGCTTTTTCATTGTTTTAAATATGTTTAAAAGTATTTATCTAGGTTGTTCTGTGTGTCATGATTTTATTCTTTATTATTACTGGGTACTATTCTATTGCATGATGATACTACAATTTATTCATCAATTCACCACTGTTGGACACTTCATTATTTTCAAATTTACCCTGTTATGAATAAAATGCTTATGAAAATGTATAGATAAGATTTTGTTGGACATATGCTTTCCTTCTTCCTGGGTAAATAACTAAGTAGAATGACTGGATAACATGATACATAATAATATGACTAAATTCTTAGGAAAGTGCCGAACTGTTTTGGAAAGATTTTGTACAATTTTGACATTCTAAACAGCAGTGCATGTGCTCTTAGGGCTCTGCATTCTGACCAACATTTGTCATAAGGTCCAGCAAATTTGGCAAATCTATTTGAATATAGCAGTGCTGATAATTTTAAATTTACATACTGCTAATGAATAATGGTGCTACTTTTTGTTTCCTTGGTGTCTATCATCTTTGGTGAAGGATCTGCTCATCTCCATCTTATTTTATTTGATGGCTTCATTTCTTCATTTTGCAAACTTTTAATATAGTTGAACTATAACTGTTTTACTTGATAAATGATATGCAAATATTTTCTTACCTTTTGACATTTGCTATTATTGTAATGATATATTTTAAAGAACAGAATTTCTTAAACTTTATCAAGTCCATTTTGTCATTAAAAAAAACTACCACTGATATGTGATGGTATTGTACCATAGATGCATATCTAAAATGATCTGAAATAACTATTAAAATATTGTAAGATGAGATTTTCTTCATATACTTCAAAGAAAGCAACATGTTAAATACAGAAGCTGATCTTTTAAGCCAGATATGAAACGCATCAAAAATGTAATTGAACTCTGACTTGATGGGGTTTTTTTTGTTTTGTGAAATGCAATTATTTTTCAATAAATATATTTTTAACAAGTAAGAGAATTGTTATTGTAGTTTTAAGTAAACTGAAATATACATATTTTTAAAACTTTTGGTTCAAACTTTCAATAAGGCATATACCAGTAATAGCAAACCTTTCAGAGACGAGCACCTAAACAGCAACCTCAAACCTACTTATTTACTGCAATGTGCTGACACTGTAATTACTGGGGTTTTAGTTTAGAAAAACATTTCATACTATAACATCTTTTGTCTTAAAAGAAAAATAAGACACTACCACTGACATATACTAATAGATGTGTTTCACATAGACAAAACATTTTTTGCTCCAAAACATTTAAAGGTATAAGTATACTAACACCAAAACATTTGAAAAACTCTAATACATTAATACATATAACCATATCCTTTTTATTCATAAAGTAATTCTTAGATAAGTAATTTGTCACTCAAGCACAACTTGGCAAAGCTGGAATAGTTAACCTAGACTAACTTAGGCAAAAGTTTGGAAGTAAAGAAACATTGGACTATAAAGGAAAAAAAATGTTTGGAAATATACCAAAGAAAAGAGAACAATGACATAAATAAACTCAAGTACTTTCAGTAAATATGTGTATTCTGTAACGCTGCCTTAATCTTTTGTTTCTTTGGACCGGAGAAGGTTAGAGAATTTCTGGAATCATGTTTTTCTTTCACTATATGAAAATAAATAATTGCTTCCCTTTTCATAACTTAAGCTATTAATATACAATGCCATAAATGGAAAAATATCATGGAAGTTCTGTAAATGTGTTCATGAAAGGGAAATGAACAAAAATAAAGTACGAAGGAAAATTTAGCATATTTCAAATTTTTGTCTCATTTGGCAAAGTTTAAAAAAATCAATAAATTAAAAAGCTTGAGAAATATTGTAGGTTGCTAAAAGTATTGTCAGTAAAGCTTCAAACAAAGATATTATTTAGTAATAATTTATAGAGTAAATGTGTATAGAAATTTAACAAGTAAAAATGTATTAGTGGTTATTTCTCTGGAGCAAGAAGGAATGTTATCGTGTATTCTTTCTGAAGTCAAGTTGTAGATAAATGGATATTTTCCCTGCTATTTGTATTATTTTGTACATGAAATATTTACTATTTAATAATATTAGGTTATAATTTTTAAAGCAGGGATCTTGTTAAAGGAAGACCATGAATATCACAATACCAACCAAGAGTATTAATGTATTAGTATAAGGAGAGGTATCTTAGTCAAATGTGTAATACACTATTGTGCCTTCATCAACTAAATTTTTTATTTATGGAAGTGTGTCTATAAGTATCCTTGGAAAGTGATTCATAGAGGGTATGGATGAAGAACTCTAATAAAACTCCTTACTTTTAAGGTGGTTCACCTAATACAAAATTCAAACATCTGGGTGTGCAGGTGAATACATTTCTATGGATCAAGGGAACTCTCCCAAGCTAATGTTGATTGCTTCACACTTCTCATGCTATCTTGAGGTGCTCTGGAAGTCTAATTCTACATAATTATTGATAGCTAAATAAGCATGGTTTCATTCATACATATATGGATTTGATCTCTGAGATGTATTCTATTTTCTGTTATGTATAAGTACATACAGCTATGCACAGATCTGAATAAAAAAATGTTTTGGAGAGCCCTTACATACCTAACAAAATGTATGGAATTTGTATGCAATGGAATGCAATTTAATCCCTAGAAATTATTATGAAAACCTTTTTGAAATAAACTGGAGAAAATAACTTTACCAAAGCATTAACTATATCTATACCCAACTAATTAGATTGCAACTTTTCAAAGTATTAATAATAAATTTAAATACTGCAATTAAAAAATCAAAAAATGAAACAACTTATGGCTCCTCTAAAGAAAAATGTGACATCTGGCCTGAAAGAAATGCAGAGTGGATTTACAGAAAAACTGTACTTACATTTATAAATGTTATGTGGTGGCAAATTATTGATTGGGAAAAATCCAGAAACACATTTAACAACTAGACTTTTAAAATTGTTTTTTTTTTTTCTGAAACCAGAGAACTTGAAATAAAAAAATACAAGTTTCAATGACTAACGTGAATTGGGTTCTATACAAAATAAAGAAAATAGATTAAGTGAAGCAAAAGGCTACCTGTATTTTTATACTTATGAAACTTACTAGTGTACCTCGGAACAGCATGTGATTATGGACAAAATCTGAAATCCTAAGTAATGTACTTCAAAATGAAGTAAATGTTTTCTGAATGTACTATTTTTATATGAATCAAAAAGTTTGACGCCAAGTTATGATCTTTTAGTCAACAAGAAGGAAGAAAGAAAAAAAGAAAGAAAGAAAGAAAGAAAGAAAGAAAGAAAGAAAGAAAGAAAGAAAGAAAGACAGACTAAATTCAAACAATTGACAAACTCTAATAAAATAGCTCCATGTTGATGCCATAAGAGTATGGAAAAGCATCTCACCAATGACAGTTATTAATATAAAACTTTCAGTGAAATTTGCAATTCTAATAACCACATAAAGTGTGCTTCTATTTGAATTATTATGACAATCCTATGAAGCTTATTATTATTTTCATCTTACAGATGCAGAATATGAAGCCTGGAGAAATTAAAAAATCTCTGAAGCGAGTGGAGAAGCCAAAATTCAAACCCAATAGCCTAGCTGTAGAGTCCACTGTACCAGATTGCCTCTACATATTCTCACACCAAGTCTCTGACTTGTCTATACAAAGGAGTAGACTTTTGGGAGACACTTTCCAATTACAGAAACAAGAACAAGTCACAAGACGAGGAGAGTAGCATCCAAACCGAAAAGGTCCAATGAGAACGCAGGAAATTTCCTTTCCAGGGTAGATCTTTATCCTTGCTAATGTGAGAGCCACTTTTAAAAAATGAAAGGATATACTTACTACCTGGCAATTTTTATGGTAACTGTTCCAGAAAGTGAGCTGCCCAGTACCTGAAATGAGGTCCCATGTCATGTCAAAGTTCTTTGAGAGTTGGGACGGATGTAATGGCTTCTGTGAGAATCACAACTCAGCACAGACCCTACCACATGGAAAATGAAGAGCTGAGAATCTAAGCTAACTCAGTAGACTGCCACAAATGGTGAATTGAGGGGGTTTATTTTAACCCTGCTTCAAGTTACAAACCACTATGCTCTAGAAAGATTTTCAAATGACTGTGACACTTACTCTTTAGAGTGTAGTTTTAGTTTACAAATATTAGTTCAGCTTCTATTTTATTTAGTTTCTGTTGTATTAAATGATGCATTACCTAGACTGAAGTAATGGAGTCTGGGGTGAAGTTTAATCTGAAAATGGATTCACTTTTGTGGTACTCATGCATAAAAGTGGCTTTGCTCAAAGATGACTTTGGTTTGTGTGAGAATTCTTTGTTCCACAAAACCAAATATGTTTAGTCATGCTCAAATAGATTTTCTCTATGGGTAAAATAACTTTGATTATACTTGCATTAGAATTACATTTTATTAACACCATTATTTTTGTGTTTCAAGTTTTTAAAATTAACCTATAAATATCACAGAAAAATGGGCTACCGTACATAAGATTTTCTTACTTTAAATTTTGCAGTTAAAAACCATAAACATAGCTGAGAAAATTATAAGATTGGAGGAAAACAATTGAAAGACAATATAGAAAGTGTTCTTCATCTAAACTGAATAATCAAAGTAAAAATAGACTCATCAAGAAATAGTTTGGGTAAATTTTTTAAAGTTCAATGGAAATCAATAAAATGATTTGCCTGAATTTTTTGGGATTGAGAGAGGAAAAGTTCAGATAGGAGTAAAGAAATTTTTATCTTTCATAGATAAGACTCAGGAGACTGGAGATTACAATAAAAAGAGGATAAGCTTAATATTTCCTATCTTACAGTACCAGGAGTAAAAAAAATTCAAAGACATAAAATTATCGTTTGAGTTGCATATAGATTTAGATAAGGAACTACACTTTTTTCCTTAACTGTAACACTTTTTATACTGTTTGGTTTTTATAACATGTGTGTACCTATTAACTTTTTAAAAATCAATTGATTTGCTGTAAAATGTCATTCAAAGAAAATAAAGTCATATGTACTTTATTTTTAAAATTAAAAACCCTTATAACAATTGTGTTACAAAGTGAAATCTTGCAACAGATTTGTTTCAATTGTTCGCTGTGCTTATTTCATTCTTAAGAAATCTGTTTTCATGAAATAATCACACATACAAAAGAAAGAAATATTTATATGCATATATTTTTGCATTTGAAAGTCAAAACTGCACATTCCATTAAACATAATATAAATTTGTCAGTTGGATTTAATTTTGAACAAAGATTTCTTATCCATCTGTAAAATGTGGGACACTGAAAAAAATCTTATTTTATTCAAAAACTTGTAACATCAGCATAAAGACATAGAGATTGACTATACCAACATAATGTATCCTCTTTATGCAAAAGTAAATGTGCCTAGATTTATAAAAAGAAAACAAGCATACAAAATTAAGCAAATGTGCTTTTGAATAAGAGCAGTCTTCCCTTTCATATCAGAAACACATGCTTATATTATTCCACAATCCAGGTTATTTTCTTTTGATTGTCTCCCTCTTAATTTCTTTGTTTTTGTTTTCTTATTGACACCAGTTCATTGAAATACTACAAAGTAATTATCACTTACGAAACTCTCATAATCAAGGTGGAATTTGTCACTTTACATTTCTTTCAGACTTTCTACAAAAGTGTCTTTTAATTCAATTCATTTCTCATCAGGAATCTGCTAAAACAGTCTTAAGTCAAACTCTAAACACTTCGCATTGTCCATGTCATTGCACATGTCACAGATGTCACATGGTAAGGAAATATACAATGCTTTAGGGCCAAGTCATTCCTTCAAGAATGAAGCAGCTAATTGTGAACTCTAAATTGACTCCCAAAATACTTGTCTATGAAAGCGAACACCCACTGGCATTTCATTCACTTTGGGTGGAATCTGTAAATATGAAACATCAATCATATGACTATATAGCAAAAAAGAGATTACCCTGCCTGGCCCTGATCTAATCAGTTGAGCCATTGAAAAATGCAATGTTTTTTGGTAGTTAATTTTAGAAAAAGACATAACCATACTCAGGATGTCCTGGAAAAATGCACTATCCAAGTTGGAAGGTGCCTATAGGACCACAGGGTTAGAAACTAGATAGACTCTAGGAGCTATGAACAATTCTCAACTGCCAGCTGGAAAGGAAAAAGGCATCTCGATCATATCACTGTGGGGAACTGAATTCTGTCAATCACTTGGGTGAGGGAGGAAGAGCATCCCAAACTTAGGTGAGAACGTAACTTCATCAACACCTGAACTGCAGTCTGTAGGGCCTCAAGGAGAGAATCCAGGTAAACTTTGTCAAAACTCCTGGCCCATTTAAACTTTGAGATAGAAAAAACATACATGTTTTTTCAACTCCTAATTTTATGGTAATTACACCAAAAATGACTATGTCAATGAATCTTCTCTGCTACCCTATCTAATCAACCCAGCACTTATCTTGTATGCCAGAGCAGTCTATCCAACAGAATTTTCTGTCATAATGGAAATGACCTACATACTATATGAGCTATCCAATGCAGTAACTACTAACCACGCGTGACTTTTAAGAGTCTGAAATAGAATTATTAATATTGAGAAGTTAACATTTCAGTTATATTTAACTTTATTTATTTATTTATTTATTTATTTATTTATTCAGTACTGGGGATCAAACTTACAACCTCATGCTTGCCAGGCAGGCACTTATGCCACTGAGCTAAATCCCCAGCCCTGAACTTTATATTTTTAATAGACACTTATTGCTAATGGCTTCTGTATTGGACAGAGCATACAAGGTGCTACTTTTGCATTTTCCTTCATTTCTCCCATGATAAAAATACATACTTTTCTTCCACTATTACTAATAGCAAAGAGGGGGTTCCATTCTCAAACAATTTGTGTGTGAAAACATACAGATATCAGACATAAGATTAAGAAAGGAATAGTATCATTTCATACTCCACGTCTTACTCAGTAATTCATATCTGCCTCATCTGTCTATGTAGAAAGAGTAAACTGTAGAAGGGTCACATGATAAAATGAACAGGATGGACACCAGTGAGCACCCACTAAGGGATTTACTCTGGGTTATTTGGAAGGTAATTGCAAATGAAGCATTTTAGCAAACCCCTACATGATACCCGGACCTGCCAGCAAAAACACACCAAGAACATGATGCTGAAGAATGTACCAGATGTTTCACAGGTCAGGAACAGCATTCTGGATGGGTTTCATCCTGGATTGGATAATCCCAAACAGGATGAACTGTTTTATGATTAAGCTTTTTTTTAAGTAGGAGGAAAAGAACACAGAAGAGGGCCAAAATAGTGATAAATAACAGAAAAACAGACTGTGCTGGCCTGGAGAGGGGGATATTGGTTCATTTTTGCCGTACAGACAGTGTTATATTTATCCGTTGCCAGCCATGATTACGGAAGGGGCTTGTTTCTATCTCACTCCATCACTGTCACTAATGTCCTTGTCTGATATTGGTATTCTGTGCGAGGTTTTTGTTCAGCAGGAGAACACCATGGCCTAGCTGTTAGTGCAAGGTCAGCTCTCAGCTGACAGCTGAGGGGATACTTCTTTTTCTTTTTCAAAGGCAATAATTGGATAAAAATAAAACCATTTTGGATGTGTACATCACTGATTTCAGATGGGTCAATAAACTGGTAATGTGCTGATGATACACATCCTTCATGTTGCCCAGGCCTCTCCTCCAAACTTCTGACTCACGCACCCAGCTGTGTCCTTCAAAGCTTCAGCTAAATGTTCCAGCACACTTCAAAAGTGGCATGTTCAAAAATGTTCATAAGATCTGTGCTTCCAATCTGTTGCTCTTTCTCCATTGTGCACCTCTGCTCTATGTTAAGCAAGAACCACACCCCACATCCTTTACGAAAAATAAGCTTCCACCTATACAACAAATCATCAAGTTTAGCCAATGTCACCCCCCACTGACTTAAATCTAGCCTATCCTGTAAAGCTATTCCTGAAATGTGCACAGAAAAATGATCTTTAGGTATATAAATACATGAGTTTGTAAGGAGAAAATTCTGCATAATATTGATGCAATCTTGAGAAACTTTAGCATGTTTTTTCTCCTCCGCTGAGTGGGGTTGTCTTAACTCTGAGCACAGCTGGCCTCATGGGTTTACACCTGTGCAGTCACGCATAGCCCTTCATTTAGAAGGACCCACACTTGATTTAATGCTCTGCTGCTGCCACACTGCAATTCTTAACAGTATTTTAACAAAAGGTCTCACATTGTCATTTCATGGTAGGCTCTGCATAGTAGCTGGTCCTGTCCATGAGAATGATTTCCACAGACTCCTAAAAGAAGTCTTAATTCAAGAAAGGATTCTGTCACTATGCCTTGAAATCCACTGCCACATTCTAAGACCATGTTTCCTGGGGCTGCTCCCAGACAGTATCAAGCAGAGCAGAGACACTACATAAGTTCCGTTCCTCAGGTAGGGGCAATAGATAGAACTGCTGACTTTGGCTCAAGTTCTCCCTCACCACCGTGGCAAAGCTGATCTGGACTTCGTAGCTGTGTAGATCACTTCCCTCTCATTTTCTTTACCTTTTCCCCTAACTCTAGATTAAGTTTACAACAAAGTGTCAGGACAATCTCACCCTTCTCTGAATCCCTTTATATTTCCCTCTCCTAAGCGTATCTCCTGGTATGGGGGTTGGTGTGAACTACTCTAGCACTACTCTGGTCTAATCTTGGTGTCTGTTTTCCAAGGCACAGGACTAATGCTGTTAAATATTAATGCCAGCCCCATAGGATTTTCTGTAATATCATAATGAGATAACATACAAACCTACTCATAGAGTACTAGTACACACCAGAAATAAATAAATACAGTCATTAAAATTGTAGTTACATGACTAGATATTGTAATACTTTCCTGGCAGAAATCTCTATTTTTGGGAAATTCCAATGAGCTCTTCTCCTTTTGACCTGTTTGCCTCAGATCTATTATCTACAGCAACTCGCACCATGATCCATCTGATTATCCAGATGACTGCATGTCACTCTTTTGGAATCCTTTTACAATTTTTGTAGCTTCTATGTTCCATCAAATTATATCAGTTTAGCTGGACTTTATCTGACATTTTGCTTCAAAAATTAAAAAAAGGGTTCTATTGAGCATTACACAGTAGTGTATGGATTGTTAATGTGTCATAAAAGTCACCACTGCTGACCATGAGTTAGTTGTTCTCTTTTCTATCATCCCAGATACCACTTGAGTAAAATCAAACTGCTTGCTCTTCTTACCACACATTTTTATAGACTCCATAGTTTTCCTAAAGTATGCACCTCTTATCAAGTAAGTTCTGTTATTAGCAGGCTTTTCTTGATAGTCATAGTTTCATTAAGTGATTGTCCTTGTGGGGAAAAAAAAAACCATATGAATTGTATCCTTCGTGCTGTAGTTAGTGTTTTTCTACTGTTTTACATTTGTCTACCTAGCCACTTTTTAAAAAAAGATACTGAGTCTTTGAGTCGAACATGTATTGTAGTCATTGATATACTCTAGCACAGAGAGGGGGCGCTCGACACAGCCTTGAGAAGTAGAAAAGTATGAATTAGTAAATAAATTAAATACCTCTTTGTGGTATAACAGGCGCAAGTTTTATAATGCTTTTTTAAAAATTTAAATGTATGTTGTTCTACTTGTAGGATTAGGAATCTGCTAACAGAGAAAATGTTATTTCTTCATTTCTGATTTTGATGCTCTTTATGTATGTTTCCTGGCTAGGTTATCTCTTTATCCCTTCAATTGGCTTTAATTCTTACTTAGATTGCGCTCCCACTGCAGTTCTTGCCCTCTACATATCACGGAGATAATCTCAGACCTACCTAACCCAGCTCATGGTAATCATGGTAGTCACGTATTT
>RJWT010019386.1:0-18420 GCA_004365215.1 Cuniculus paca
CAGAGAAACCAGTCACACTCCAGAGAAATTGTAGCCAACATGGGAGGTTCCCAAAACCACACTACCCACTAGTTTGGAAGAACCCAGGAAAATGTCAAGACAAAGAAGCAAAAGCAGTCCCTGGACTCCAACCCAAGCAAAACAAGTCCAGGAGATGAAAACATGGAAGAGATTGGGAGTCGCACACCTGAAGTTTCTGCAGTGATGACATCTGAAGTAAAGAGACAACTCCATGAGGCTATAAAAAGAAATTAGAACAGAAATGCTATCTCAGGTAAAAGAAGAAATGAAAAACATAATAAAAGAATTGCTAAACTTCTCTAAAGAAGACATAGATTAAAAAATAGAGAAGCAAAGGAAAATGAGGGAAACCATCAATGAACAATGTAAGAGAGATTTTCAATGCATGAAAGAGTCAAAGAGATATCCAGGAAATTAAAATCTCCATTGAAAGCTGGTAAAATCTCTTGAAAGAAACTGAAAGTAGACTTTCAGACCTTGAAGACAGGTGTGCAGCTTGTGATTGGGAAAGGAAAGAACTCTTAAAAATAACGAGGAACCAGGAAATAATTCAAAGACTGCAAGATGATGCAAAGTGAAATAATTTAAGAGGGATAGGTATCAATGAAGAAGCAGGGGCCAACACAAAAGACGTAAGAATTCTATTTACAGAAGTACTAGTGGAAAACTTCCAAAACATGGGAGAAAGACGTGCTATTCAGATAAGTGAGGCATATAGAACTCTAGCTAGCCATGACCAAAGTAAATATACACCCAGACATATAATAATCAAGATCCCAGAAATTCAACACAAGAACAGAATATTGAAAGCTGTTCAAGACAAGAAACAGATCACCTATAAAGGAAAACCCATTAGAATCACAACAGACTTCTCAACACAAACCATCAAGTCAAGAAGAGCTTGGAGTGAAATATTTCAAGTCCTGGAAGAAAACAACTTCCAACCCAGATTGATGTACCCTGCAAAACTATCTTTCAAAATTAATGGAGAAACAAGATACTTCCATGACAAAGAACAACTGAAGGAGTTCATGACTGCCAAACCAACCCTACAAAGAATACTGAAGGACATTTTAGAAAGAAATAAAAAAGACCATGGTTCCAGGAACAATGGCAGGGGGCAATCACCAAGGGGGACAGACAATAGAATGGAGGGGAAAAGTACACAGCCAATGGCAGGAAAGTAGCATGGCAGAGATGAGCCAGTGCATGTTGGCCATAACCATTAATGTAGATGGCTTTATATTGCCAATAAAAAGAAACACAGGTAGAGTGAGTCAGGAGACAAGATCCATTGATATGCTTCATCCAACAAACACATTTAACTCAAAAGGGAATTCATAGGTTAAAAGTGGAAGGAGAGAAAACAACGCTCCATGTGACATAGAACCAGAAAAAAACAGTAGGGGTAGCTTTCCCATCAGCTATAGAATGGAAAGGAAAGATACGGCATTTCTACACAATGGAAAGCTACTCAGCTATAAAGAAAGATAACCTTGAGACTCTTGTAGGTAAATGGATACAACTTGAGAGCATGCTTATGGGTGAAAAGGTTCAGAGTCACATGGGTGAACATTGTATTGTCTCCCTAGTATAAGAAACTGGGGAAATTTGTGGGATCCAAAATACAAAATAGAGGTTGTGAAGGTGAAAGAGGAGGAGATGTCTCCAGGAGGAAGGCAATGGCCATTGTTAATCTTTAATTCTGTTTTGAAGCCCTGTATTGTTCTCATGGTTCTGTTTAGCTTGGTTTTATTGTTTAGTTATTTTGATTTTATTATACTTGATGGCATGGCCAGCTACTGCGAAAATAACAAAATGGATTATAGCAGTCATTATTGATTTCCTATTATCTTGTTCCAAAGTCTTTATTGCTTTACTAGTTTTCTTTTGATTGATTTTATTCTATTTTGCTTTGTTTGATTTTGTTATGTGTAATAGTATAAGCAGCTACTTTGAAGACAACATGCAACGTGGTAGCCTCTGTTGTATTCCTGCAGTCTTGTTTGAAGTTCTGTATTGCTTTCATTGTTTTCTAAACTTTTTTGTTTCAGTTTTCTAAGTTTTCAAAAGAGGCATTTTCAAATTCATGATTCTCTCATATGTTTTTCCTTTGTACCATTCCCATTGGTAGAGGTTGTCAGTAATTTGGAAACTGAAGTGAAACTTATAAACAATTTGGCCACCATTCTTGCAAGAAATACAATTATCTTTTTTTCAATAGAAAAAATGTACACTTGACTAATCAGTATGTTTATACATATAACAGATAACATATAACTTATTAAATTGAGTCAGAATTATTTTTGCAGAATATATGTTGATAGAAGTTGGACAGGTAAAAAAAATAGTTTCATCCAGTGTGAGACCCATAACTACTGATCAATCACTGACCTCAGGTTAGTATGTTTTGCCTATAGTCCTTATCAATAGTGTCAAAGGAATTGTTACTTTATGCCACCATTTTTCCAAGATACTTTCAGCTCAGAGATTATTGGAGTTGAAAGCTCTAGAAATACTGAAAAAATATAAAAGTTCCAAAGATCATTTTGTCAAGATCAGTTGATGCCACTTCACTGTCTAAATGAAGATCAAAGTTATCAACTAAATTATCAACCACATTAAGATTGAAACTCTTATCTCAATGCATTGTTTTCATATTCATATTATTGTAGGATATTGGTGAACTTACAGACATTACATATTGTAGCATTTTAATATGTAACTAGAACTTTAGTTGGGAGTCATTGAAGCTGGAAATTGACCACACATGCAAGGCTGAGGCATGGCCATCCCAAGAACAAAGAGTGCCCAGGGCAAGCCACATGAAGATGCTGCAGCCCAGAATACACCTAGCCCCAAGACAATCCCTACAGTGGTTGCTAGGACCATAGGATGTCATGTGACCTTAAGTTGCTAAAATGCCACGCAGTGAGGGGACAGTTCCTTTCCTCCCATCCTGCAGAGTAAGGGCTCCACCTGACCCCAGCTTTGTCTCTTCTTTATTTTCTCATCTACTCACAGTCCTTCACCCAAGAAACCTCAAGGGCCATGTGGGTTGCAGCATATGGTACCTGAACAGGGACAGGGTAAGAGATAGAGGGCAAGGGGAGAATTCTCATTTGCATGCAGTTAGGGGGAGAAGGGGGAGAAGTATATTGGTATATGTCAATATTCATCACTGAAGTGTATTGATATTGTCTTCATCAGGTGTAAAGATTGGGGCACTGAAACAAAACCTTATTCTCTAAGGCCACAGTTATAAACAGGCTTGTGAGAAACCTCTTCCAAAGATGGGGGAAGAGAGGTGCATTGATTTCATTAGTGATATAATTATGGGACAAATTCTAAAGAATCACAAATGTATATGAAACTGTTTGTTGTATACTTGAGTCCAGTATTCACTTTTCTTTCATGGATTTTGATTAGGAAGTATCTTAATGATTATAAGCTTGTTGAGACAGTCATAAGGGAATTGGTTCAAAGCAATATTTTAAAATTGGGTCCCAAGCTGGGGAGGAATGATGGAGTGGCAGGAACTCCGGTGAAGTTCAAGCATTCTAATCTTGCTCAGTTGGCTAGGAAGGGAGTGCTGGAGGATGGATCTTCCCCAGAGGAGACCTTTGCTATGAATTCCATTTCACAGCACCCAATGGCCTTAACTGCGCTACAAGTGGTGATTTCCACTCTTTTGTATCAGAAAAATCTTGCTACATTATCAGCTACTGCCACCTATGGCCCTACAGCCACATATGCCTTGGGTTTTCTAAAGCGCCTGAGACAACAGATTTTGGCCCCAAATGATTGGAAAGGAATAGCTAAAGTGTGTTTAAGTCTGGGGAATTGTTGTAGATAGGAAAGTTTTTTGAATTATGTACAGATCAGGCCTCTGGAAATGCTGCTCAGAACTTGGCTATTACAAAAGATATGTTAATTGGAAAGGTGCCTTTGCTGCTATGGGCAGTGGACTTGCTTTCGATATGCAAATATTTGATCACCTTAGAAAAGCAGCCACAAGGGCATGGAGGGAACTTCCTTCACCAGGTGAAATAGCCCTAGATTTGATTTCTAGCTATCCAGGTCTAGAACCATTTCAGAATTTTGCCTTTAAAAATACATACACATGGTGTAAGGTATGAAGAACTTCCCCATGGAGGCATGGCCCAGCCTGGCTTGATGAAGTGGACCTGTGCCTCTGCGGAGTTGGGGTTTGCAGCCCTGTTTCCTGCATGCTACAGAGCGAACTCTGCTGGGGCCTGCCAGGCCTTCTATTGGCCAGTCCACTGCCAGCAGTGCAGGCATGCCCCATCCACCACTGTTATTCCCATTGCTTGGGTTTGGACCCCCAATGAGTAGCAGGGCCTCAAGGTTTGAACAGGAGCACAACTGGAGTGCCCAGTGCCTGGGGTCAGTGGCTGCAACAGTGGCCACACAAGGGTCCCTGGGCCCAGAACTTTCTTCAGCTTACCCGCACACAGCCAGCCATGCCCACCACCTCAAGGCAGGGAGACAGGAGCCACAGTCTGAGGTGGGAGTCCTAAATGAATAAATACAGAATGCAATTTTTCTCTGTATGTAAGGCCCTTACCACAAAATTCCTTATAATCCTCAAGTGTAAAAACAGTTAATTGTACTCACAGTTTAAATTTCAAAAACAAAAGAGTGAGTTCACTTCATATTAGATTTCGCTTGGCAGTATATTCCATTTAAAAAATAATTTAAATTCTAATAAAGATGGAATTACCACAGCAGAAAGGTAATACAATCAAATAAAGGCTAAAAAGAGTCCTTTGGAAGAATCTTTATACTGGACGATAAAAGCACACAGTTCAGTGCTAATTTGGGATTGAAGCTATGCTTATGTTTTTCCAGGAAAAGCTAAATGGCCTGTCTGGGTGCCAGAGTGTGCTGTCCGGCTATATCATGGACCCACACCCAGAGAGGGAGTTGATTCCACCTCTCAGGAAGTGATGCTCAGTCCTATGACAGTGATGCTTTAGAGACCATGCCACAGTTGACAGAGAGGAATGAAGCTAAAACCAACCTTAATTGATGCAGGATGCCCAGGAGATGGTAACCAAAAACAAAAACCCAAAGGTCTAAATAGGTAATAAGAATATATAGAGATAACCAAACTGAAAGTTCAATGAAAGTAGGGGACACAAAAGTTGTTAGTATTCTTAAGATAATATACAAAAATACATGTTAATAGTAGACAAGATCTTGTCATTTTCAAATTCTTTTACAAGAGATCTCTGCTAATTGACCTACAACAATTCTGACTAGTCAATTTATAGTTATAAATTCTAAAATTGTAAAGGTTATTGTAATTCAACTTGGTTAAAAATGTATTTGAGTGCACTCTAATTTTGTAAAATGTTTGTCTACCTATGTATCTGTTTGTCTGTTTGTAAGTGGTTGTTGGGAGTCAGCTGAGCTAGCGATCATACACACATGCAAAGCCAGAAGCACAAGTGCCCATATAGGAGTTCCTGAAGTGGCACAGAGTGCCTGAGAAACTCCTGGAGGGCATGGGGTGCTGGAAATGAACAGGTGTTCTAGACCCAAGAACGCAAGGTGTAAGAAGTGAACTAGTTAAGTAAAAAGGCACGATACAAGTGAATAAATAGACCTCCAAGAATTTAGAGAGTTCTTGTGGACCCAACAAGCTGTATGCTGGTTTTTATGTCTGTCCCAATCTGTACAGATTGTCTGTCCATGTTTGCCCATTTGTCCATTCTGTGAACAGCTGTTTTTTTTTTTTTTGTGCTTAACAATTTTTCTTTTTCTTTCTTTTGCATTTTTGGATCATTTAATCAAGGTTTATTTGGGGTATGGATTTAGAAAGCAGGCTTCCACCTGGGTTGACAGCTGGTAAAATGATGCTAAAATTGGTTATGTAAATTTAATGTATATTGTTGTTTATTATGACTTGAGAATTTCTCATTGTTCATAAATAATGTGTTAAACGTTATGCTTGGGTTTTTCATAAGTCATCAAAAATTATTATCAAGATAATTAAATAAAAACTCCTTAGGGTAAGGGGAGACTATTCTACAGGACTCCAGATAATAAATAAGAAAGCAGCCGCCTGGTAACATTTAACCAGTTCTTATTCATTGATTGGGGGCCCCAGTGATCTCCATAGCCTTATGAGAGACACCTCAACTGAAGTTATAAAAATATATTATTGTAGTATGTTCACATTGGTCATCATCAAAAGAAATAATACAGTAAGGTTTTTGATTTAAAGATGCCCATGCAAAGGTTTTCATATAGCTATGACAAATGATTGCTATTAACCTCATAGTATATTAAATGTATTCATGCCTCCAGATGTACAGGTCTTCCAAAATGTAAAACAGGGATTATTTATGGTGACAAAATTTTGTTTCAAATTCAAACCTCTTCCTTTGACAAAAACTTATGAGATGTACATCTCACTTAAGGTAATCAAGTTAGGTAAAATCTTCTTATGTGTTAGATAGGAATTACTGACAAAAAGCAGGTCTCTTATGTCAAAAACGCAAATTCAAATGTGTTATAAAAATGTCATCATGATTGTCATGCTGTAATATTAGGTACGGTTTTGATTTCTAATTTTTTGTGTAAAAAATGTAAATGTTAACATTCTATAGGTATTCAAATGTCAGATCATTCATGGTTAATAGAAAATAATAGTTCCATTTTACATTCTAAGGTGTTTCATATTTAGATAAGATAGCAATGCCAAGCTTACTGTCTCTACTACACTGTACTATTATCAATCTTTTCTTCTGGATGTTCAGTAACTGTGGTTTAGAGACCAAAACTTAAAGACATAGATAGACTAAGAGGATAGCCAATATTTTGGCCCTAGCCCTCCCAGGTCAATTAAGACCCAGGACATAAGAGAACCTTTGCTTAGTCATCCTACAATCAGTGAGTCCCTGGCCTTCTGATGAAGGGATTGTGAGACCACAAAGAGCAGTGATCATCAGTGTGTGGTGTGCCTAAGGAGAGTCACCAAGAAAAAAAATCTCTCAAGCTTTCATAGAAAGCAACTTGGTCAAACAGTCGCCATGACTCATCCAGACAGCTGACACTGACAGAAGAGTTAAGAGGTGCTATATGTAGTTCCAAGATTGATTCCTCAGGAGCCTTAATTGATCTTAACTAAATTTAATACAGGTCTCACCTTAACTTGGTCTTGAACTTCCTGCAGAAAAGTATAATCACAAAATGTATAATACAATGCCATAGTAAATGTTAGTGATAAAAGAAGCTTAAATCACTAACACCTTCTGCTGGCTACACTGGTAACTGACTACTGTTATGGATTGATGGACTGTACAAGGTTTAAATTGCAGAATGCAGGGATTTAAAATCCTTGGACTGCACTTAAAATGAAAAAGGTTCAAAGATAAAAATACCTACAGAGTTCTCCAAGCATAGTTCCTCCAGCTTCAACTGACCACACATCCTGTGCTACAAAAAAACAAAAAAGAGGTATATATGGGAGCCATTGAAGCTGGAAATTGACCACACATGCAAGGCTGGGTCATGGCCATCCCAAGAACAAAGAGTGCCTGGGGCAAGCCACATGAAGAAGCTGCTTCAGCCCAGAAAACACCTAGCCCCAAGACAATCCCAACGGTGGGTTGCTAGAACAACAGGGTGTCATGTGACATTAAATTGCTAAAATGTATAAATAAATACTTCTGCACTGAGGGGACATTCATTTCCTCCCATCCTGCAGAGTAAGGGCTCCACCTGACCTCAGCTTTGTCTCTTCTTTATTTTCTCATCTACTCGCAGTCCTTCACCCAAGAAACCTCAAGAGTTGCATGAGTGTCAGCACTTTAGCTTGGTGGTTGTAGTACATGGGAGGATTTTAGAGAGGTTATGAATATGGATATACAGTATAGCTTTCATCTGTTTCTCTAAAGGATCACAAAGGTGGCAGCAAAGGTTAAAGACGCACCAATCTACATATCCCAGAAGAGGTCACAATGTATATATTTCTTTGATAAAACTGGAAGCTGATTTTCAAACACAACTTAGAAACTTTAATAAGTCTTTAACCACCGTAGATTAATAACAGACTTCCAGAAGTGCATGATATCCCATTTTGACTACTTTTTTCTAATTATTAAACAAAACAGAAAAAAGCACTATAGTAGAAAACATTGCTGGAATAAATTAAAAATAATTAAAAATATGAATTCAATTTTTACCAGCTGATCTATAAATTCAATATATTTCAATTCAAACCCAACCAGCCTTTTTTTTTTCTGGTAGAGGGTGATAAGGTAATTCCAAAAAATATAGGAAGAGCAAAGGTCCTTGAATATCCTAACAAGTTTTGCAAAATAAACACAAAGTTAGAGGGTTTACACTCAACTTCTGACTTGTCATTGAGGAAATATAATCATAACACAGTTACACTGCCTAAAGACAAATAATAGAACAATGGAGCAGAACAGAATTCTTGAAATCAACCTACACAGATAGCATTAAAGCCATCAACACAATCCAATGACAAAAGAAAACTGCAGTAAATGATATCCAAATAACTGGATCATCGTGGGAAAAATGGAACCTCTATAAATCACAAAAGTCAATTTATTATGAACCTTGTTCTAAATATGAAAGTTAAAATATAAAATAAAATTTAAAAGAATAAAAATACTGTGAATCTTCTCAAAATTGCTGCAAAATATTTTCTGATTTCTTTCAAGTAGCTATATCCAACATACAGAACACATTTCATGTCATTCTGGGTGGCTTCGAGGAAAACAAGCAATTAACTGAAAATGATACAACTTCTAGGACAAGCTAGATATGAATTGTGTCTGGTAAGGACAAATTTTCTTATTGCTTTGTAATTTGATGATCAGGACAAAATGTTCACTTGCATTGATGGACAAGTGCAGACTACATTGAGTTTAAATGATTACAAGAGAGATTTTCTAATCCTTAGCACAGGATGTTATGCATATGAGAGCATTTCCTGCTTGCTTTTCTCCTCTCGGCCCACTTCCAAAAGTAAAGAAAGAAACAACAGCAGTAACATTAAAACATGCAACAAGAAGTCATTTACCGGAGTCCATAGAGAACTGTTCCATCAGGATGCAGTCGGATCATTCGATTTTTCACTGTTACCCCATGCACAAATGATTTCTTGTCATTCAGAAAGTAGGTGTCTGGTACCCAGAGTTGGTCAGCTACTCTGTTGTCTAAGGTGAGATTTAGTGGTATTCCAGAATAAGAAAGCCTTTTGTCTTTCCAAGACTGCTGGAAATACATGGTGAGTGTATAGTCCTATGAAATAAAGGAAGCCAAAAAAGAATTTTACTGTCATCATTATCTCAGGTCTTTTGTTAATAACCCGATAGCATGTGATATTATGCATACCTAGAGACCCACCCTCCTGATGTCCCTGAGCAATATATGCACTTGAATATATTGAAATTTGTTCCTCCAAATATAGGAAAACCAATAGGCAGCAATACTTGAGCATATACGCAAGCATTTTTCCTAATATAGAGCAGAGGCGTGTAATTGAATTTTAAGGTTGGAAGTTAAGATAGTATCATAGGAAAGGTCATAAAGAGATCTGTGTTTACAAAAGTTCACTCCTGAATATTATAATTATAGTTTTATTTTGGAGCAGAACATTTGATAAGTAATACTAAAAATAGATGCCTTTAAAAAGACAGGTTGTTTTTCTAACATCAAATGCTTTTTGAATGAATACTGCTATACTCAACTCAGAAACGTTATTAGTTGCCATTATCTAGATCATTTCAGTGAATTACAACTTGTCTCTAGGTTCTGAAAAGTAGATAAAGCACGTGTAGGTGGAGAGATTTATTTAACCTGAAGAATGACATCAATGACAGAAATGCTCCACAATTTATCTAAGTCATTCTTACTTTGTTTAAGTAATCATCTTAATTTCAGAATTAGATCCTTACTTGAGAGTGTTTTCCTACCTCCTGGGGATGTTTGCACTGAGGATATTCCCCTGCACTTCTCATTCTAACCAAGTTTCCCCTCGCAGTGAGCAACAGGAAGATTTGGGTTCAATAAATTGGTCAAGCTACAGCAAAAAAATAACAATTATGATCTCAGTGCTTTAATTGTCTGTTTTTAAGGACCTCTTAATTCAAAGTATGGCTACCCATTGAAAGAAAATAAATTGGCAGTAGTGAAACTATAAAGTCCTTAAGATATGGATCCCAAAATCATAAAAACAGAAGCTTGTTTTTTACTATTAAAGGACTCATATGTCAATAGTAACTTTATGAATGCCTTAGCAACTAATAAGAAAATACTGCATAACTCCTGAACAACATCTGTGCACTCACACTGAGATATAAATCACTAGTTGAGAATCACTGACTCAGATCCTGCCGTATATTTGGGCCCCAATGAATATTCATGCAAATCTAAAAAATCCTAGATATAAGACAGTATTCATTCTGGATAATGGATTGTAATCCTTTTAAATATTTTAGGCAATAACATTTATGCTATTTCTCGAGAAAATGTCTTTCAATAATTGAAAGGTGTTATTTCTTGTTCAATGGCAAGTGTATTTTTCTCCATCATTAATAATACTTTAAAAAACTTAAAATCTTATTCTGACTCACTTCATGCCTATGAATTTATAGATAAAATAAATATAGGAATATATATGTCATGAATATTGATTTATACCTAATTATCTATGTATTGAGAAAGACACACACAGAGACAGAGAGACAGAGACAGAGAGAGACCCATTGTCTTACATGCATCCTCTTTTAATTGGTACCATTCCATTTTCATCCTCATCAAATTCTTAGCATCATACCTTTTGTAGAGGAAAATGAATGAATTCTTAAATTCTAGCACACTTTGATTCTAAGCTCTACCACAAGTAGAGCTTATGATATAGTTACCATAGATAACTGTAGGCAACTAACGTAACCTCTTGTATTATAGATGCCTCATTTCTGAGATGAAAAAAATAACAATTTAATAGTTTACTGAATATCAAGTGAAAAAATTAAAATTGAGTTACTTTCAGAACTCAAAATCTGTTTAAAAATAATATGCATTTGAAATCGTTAATTGCTATGTAAAGATTAATATTATACTTCAAAATATTTGGAGAATACATATTGGCTTTTGTGGTAGTTGCTTTTTTAAAGATATGTTTATGAAGAAATTTGTAAGCAGATGGACTCTGTTGGCTATGAGAATAAACAATTGTCTGTTATCACGTCTAAGACGTGGTGTTGGGTTCTTGTCTGTGCTTCAGCCAATGTAAAATGAAATTATGAGTAGCTAAAATCATGGCAATTGGTAAAATCAGCAATATAATGAGCATTCCAGTAATCCAATGGATCTTCATCAGCATTCATATTCTCATAAGAGCTACAGAGGATTTCTTTTTCTTTTTCTTTTATTTTATTTATTTATTTTTTTTTGCAGAGGATTTCTTTACAGTGAGACCACCTACTAAAATCCTTACTCTACAGATGCCCCCATTAATAAAGTTTTAATGTGTATGTGTGTGTAGAAGGATATTATCAAAGAGCACAAAGGAAGATTATCTTGAATATTGCTAACAGAGTAGATTTCAAATGTCCTTACTGCACAAAAAATAAAAATAAGTAATGTGAAAAAATATATAGGATAATTAGCTCAATTTAGCCATTGCACAGTATATATACCTATTTCAAAACTTCACATTATAAGCGATAAGTATACATTTTGTCAATTAAAATCATGCAACATAATACTTTAGTAATAAATGCTGCAATTAAAGTGGCATTTGTGATAAGTAAACAATGGGGAGTGGAAAAAGGACAAATATGAGATCATGTAACCATGCATAAAGTTTTGTAGATGTGCTGTGTGTGTGTGTGTACATTGAGAGCCTTTGCCTCTTCCCTCTTTGGAAACTGTTGTTTCCTGTAGAGAAATAAAGAACTATACGGTAAAATTTACAACATGCACAACTTATCATGTTTTCAATAAATATTGAATAGAAATTATGTCATCATTCTAAACTAAAGCAGTAATTTTATCTCATTTTGTAATAAAAGGTAAACTAAAAAAATATGTACATACTAGTGTATTCTTTCCAGAAGTGAGTGATACAGGACAGACACCCTTTAAACCTGTACTTGTTATGCATTTCTAGAAGTAGTAACCTAATCTAGAACCTGATTCTATAATAGATGGAACTATGGACATACAAGATTTATAATCCCAATAAAATTGTCTGGAAGATAATTGTAGTAATAAGAAAGTATATTATAGAAAGACCTAAAATAAAGCAATAACTTTCTTCTCTGCTATGTATAGTATACAACATGTGTGAGGATAACCTCTCCCAGAATGCACTATATGTCATGATTCTCATAGCCTCTCATATCTATTACCACCTTTTTCCTCATATCAACTTTTTGACATAGGCTAATACTCTAAGAGAGTGAATTTATGATTTATATGTCAGAGAATCTATTTCCTGTATTTTAAATAAGTTATTCTCACTATCTGTACTTTAATAAAAATGTTAATAGTGACAATTGAGTATAACACAGTCTATGGTTTCATTTTGGTGTATCTTCTTTGAAATAGAAAAAAAGGCTTAACATTGTATATTTTGTCCTACAATATGAAGTATAAGCACTTTAAAGAGGATAGAAATTTTTTTGGATGGAAATTTTGGCTTTTTAGCCAAGAGTATTAAAAGCAATTTTCCTCTAGGTATACACCTAGACGTATTGCAAGTATTCGATGAGCTTTCTCAACTGTGCAAGTCACTCCTTAAGAAGAAATGTGACATATTTAGAAACTACGGGCCATAGGGGATTCTCTGACAAGGAGGCAAATTAATGGGATTATTGGGTATGATATTTGCTAATGAAATTGGTCAAGCTAATTCAGGCATGTAAGAATTTGTTGCATTGAGGAAAGGCAAGTAAGAGAATATCAAATTAGTAGTACTCAAACTCCAGAAAGATATTCTTTTAAAATCTAAATATGAGTAAAAGTTTAAGAATCCAGTTATATTAAGTAAAAATTATTCATTGGCAATATAAAGGTGCACTTATTTCAGATCTCTAGTTTTAGTCAGGGAATTTTGCCTTCCAGAGTATATTTAGCAATATCTGAAGACAGTTTTGGTTGTTAGCACTGAAGCAGTGACAGCATGCTACTGGCATCTGTGAGTAGAGACCAGGGATGTTCCTTAGTGTACTACAATGTGCAGCACAATCCCCACAAGAAAGCACTAGCTAGTTCAGAAGTTCTAGTGGAGAAACTCTGCCTCCTTGTCAAAGACAAGTTTGAGAAACTAGTTTCTATGAAACACCTTTTCTTTGAACAACTTTCCTTATAATAATAACATTACAAAATTTCTCACCACATTATATGATAAAAAATATGTATATTAACATGTTTATCCTGAGCTTTCAGCACACTCCAGAAAACTCATGAAATGTAGGGAATACTGACAGAAGATGGTAATTACTATTCTACCATGATTAATTATTTTCCCTTGGAATAAGTAAAAACAGTCATGTGTTAGAGGCAAACATCATTTTTCCAGAATGAACTCAAAGAAGTCTGGGAAAGTGAATCTCTTATTACCTGCCTTTGTTTCAGCACATGTCTTGGATGATGTTAGCAAAGAGACAATATATTGCTTCAACATCTAGTAATGCTGTATCTGACTAAAAAAATCACATAAGCAATTTTACACTTTACAAAGTGTTCTCAAGAAAGGCCGTTTGTGTGTGTGTGTGTGTGTGTGTGTGTGTGTGTGTGTGTGTCTGTGTTCCAAGCCTTTGGCTTGCATTAATAGTATATTTTTAAATATATTTTAATATACATTATAAAAATTCCCAAGTGCAAATCCCTTTTACCAATAAAATACTCATGCTATTTTAGTTGCGCTTTGAACTATTTTTTTTTCTAAAGCTAAGTTTACTTTCCCCCAAAGGCTAATTGTGGTATATATAGCTGTGCATCTTTTCCTCCCATTCCTGTACACCCTGCCAGGATGGAAAGTGTCCTCCTGCCTTCATCTCCTGTTGATTGAGCATGGCCATATTCTATATCACAGGACGCCATTGCTCTCCTGTAACTTCAATAATGTAGAGTAGATAACTAATTCAAGAGCAATTGGTACACTGGCAAGCAATTTACAACAACAGGTCCAAAGCAAGCACACAAACAACAATGAAAATGAGATGGACCAATTGGAGTCCTCTCAAAGGAATTTGCTACTGTGCAAGGAATGTGAGATAGGAACTTCAAGCACAACGGTCATGACACAGAATGAGATGGAACTGCTATTATGAGGTTATGAGAAAAGAGACACTAGGAATAAAAAAAGATACTAGCTTATTGGGAAAGAAAATTGGAAAGAAGCAGAAAATGGCCATAGGATGCAGAGTTGATTAACAGAGAATGAGTGATCAAATTCAAGACCATGTATTCTCTATTAATTTTCATTTCTAGTTCTAGTTCTTTTGAGGTCTGGACATGATCAATACTTCAGCTGTTTATGATATTTTGTATCACTACATCTAACCCCACTTTTCTTGGGCTAAGCTGAACCAATATTTATTTCTTCCAAATAAAAAAGTCATAATAATAACGTTGATCATCACATATGTATATCAGGATCTCATAAGCAATAATTATACATACTAAGGACCAAGAAAAACTCAAATTATCGCCCAGGCTATGCTCCTGAGTTGACAAAAAAGAAGTACTGTGGGGAATCTGAAACCCAGAGATCTTAAATATTCTTTATTACCATCATTGCCAAACCCAGTGTTCTTATTATGGTGAATTTTTTTCTCACCAACTGTAGCCCAGTGTGTGCTTCAGGGAACACAATCTTCTTTCACCTTTGTCTCATCCTAAAAAACTCCATTTGGTTTATCCATCTGTGTAATCAGACTTTTTGTCAGTCTTGTGTTCTGAAAAATGCTGGAATTAATTAACCCATTGAGTGAACAAAACCATTTGGAATTATGGTCCTAAAACAGATGAGAACAATTGAAGAAAATCACATGGGACCATATATGACACACTAGATACTAACATGCACTTTGTTTCCAATGAAATGAACTGTGTGAGGTTCTCTCTATGAAACTCTGAGATTGTACTAAAACAGGAGTATCAGTATGAGTAATCTGACATATAGTCTAGAGTAGTGATGGTGAACCTCTGGCACACTTGCTGCAGTGGGATGTTTGTTATTGAAAGCTCTAAAAAATTCGCCGTCACTGGTCTAGACACTACATTCATTCATTTTCTTTAAAAACATAAAAGCTCATTTCTAACCATTGAATTTGCTGTCTTAAAATGGATAGTGTATAATTACATTTCACTCAGTAAGTGTTATTTGTACACTACAATGTCAATACTCATGAGCTCAAATAATTAGACTTGTGTCCATGGTAATATATTTTAAAGTGTTTTATCTGAATCAAGAAAAATTTTTTAGAAATCTCTGAGTCAAAGATCTTATAGCTGGGTCCCAAAGATTACACCTGCAGTCTCAGCTACTCAGGAGGCTGAGGTAGGAGGACCATAAATTGGAGGCCAGGTTGGAGGCCAAATTTAGTGAGGCTCTGTCTCAAAATAAAATTTATGTGCTGTTGTCCTCCTGAAATTCTCTCCACTTTATGTACTCAGAATGTTCAGTGGTTCTTTTCTTCATTGACATCTCTCTAATAATGAGACAAAATCATTGAGTAAGACAATGTCAGTTTAACAAACTCTTGCACTAACCTAGAGAGCAAATAGTCAGAGCTGGCTTAAAACAGCCCTGAAGTGGAAGAGGGAAGAAAAAATGTGTGCAATATTGAAGGCAACACTTGGTAACATTCAAGGGGGAAAACAAAGGAGAAGGGGACATCAAGCACACTCACCCCATCTCTGAATGAAGCGGGTAGATGGATTACAATAAGAAGAGTTGCAGATTTGTGACTTCATGTTGTGGGTGTCAGTAGCATATGCAGGTAGAAGTGCCAAGTAAGTAGTGATGGGTCAAAATATAGGAAAGAGAGGACTCAAGAAAATACAGCTATGTGAGTCATTAGCTCACCATGTGAATGGATCAGCTCACCATGGAGATAGTTTAATTTCAGAAGAGGATAGTACCCCTGGGAAATTTGATTCCAGAACTAGTCACTCACTTGCTGGAGCTCCCTCAGCACTTCTCTCCTGCTTTAGTTACAGCACTTGCCACATGGTTTTGTAATAATTTTCAGTCTCAATAGATTCTGAGCTACTCAAGGGCAAAAATTCCTATTTTGTGCAGAGTGGAATATGAACTAAGCCATCATGTGTATTTACGGACTTTATATTGATACTAAGCATGTTAGTCCAAAGTCATTCTGTTGTAGTTCCTGAAAAAACTGTCATCCTAAAATTTGTGAGGACTTTTAGATACCTGAAATAATTAATAATCCATAATTTTCATTCTCTACCACCCAAGATTAATGAGTCTATAATTCCTGTTAAAATAGGGAATTGATAAATTTCAGGAGATAATAAAAGTATATGGACTTTAAAAAACTCCTTTAACATGAATAGTAATTTTATATAAAATATTAAGCATATTTTAAATTATATCAAATGCAAGTTCATTGATATTTTTAGGAGTAGCTTTCATCAGTTTGGAGGTATGAAACTATTATAGTAAAGATTTAAAACTGATCTTTAATCAGCAAAATTAAGGGCTTCATTTACAAGTTAGTATTCAAAATAACCAAATATTAGGTGCAGGGTCTGTTCATCAGAGGACTGGTTCAAAAACTTCACTGACCTTTAAAACCATGTAATTATAGATGACACAGTATGTGTCATATATACTTTTTAAAGTTCCTAAATTCCAGAGGTTCATAGAGTATTAGTGTTTCCACTTTTCCCAATATCCAAATAGAACAGAAATGAAATCAAATGAACTGGAAATTTAGTGTAATATTCAGAATGTTTTGACTGAGTGTCCTTAGCTGAACTATGAATGTATGAACAGAATGGTAATCAATATGTGATATGGTTACCACATAGAAGCCAAGCTAGTTTTAAAATCAACTAAACTGAGAATGGATATGAGAATGAGAATTAAATCAAGATTCTATAACCCACACTACTTAGAATATATGAAAAAAGCCATGCATCAATTTCTATCCAAGGAAGGAGGTTTCCTCTTGTGATTTATAATCTTATGATGTCTATAGAACTTAAGAAGAATCAGTTTATAACAAGAATTTTCCATCTGGTACTGCTTTGTTGGAGAACAATAATGTTTTGTTAATTCTTAACTTAAAATTCATAGGGCAGGAAGGGAGACTACTGTGGTTTAGAAAGAGAATGTTCCTGCCAAAGAACTGATAAGTTCATTAGTAGGGTTTTTGGAAGACAAATGATTCACTGGGGCAATATAACCTTCTTGTTGAGAGGTAGGAGCTGGTCAGAAGAGGAAGGTGATTGTGGGAGTGACCTGAAAGGGCTGTATCTCCCCCTTAGTTCCTCTCTTCTGTTGCTGCTTTCTTGATGCCATGTTGTGAAAAACTTTCCACAAAGGCATGCCCCTCCATCATGCCATTTTCTGTTTGGAACCTGTATACCATGGACTGAAACTTCTGAAATTGTAAGCCAAAATAAACCTCTCTTGTTTTAAGTGGTGTGTGTTGTGTATTGTGTAATGTAAGTGACTAAGACAGGAGTTGTTATGAGATATAGTAACATCCTTCTTAAGGACCACGAACATCTGGTATTTCTTAGAACTTTTATTAACTTCTTTTTAAGGAATCCATTGGGCATGTTCAGAAACCCATGTCTTAATCAATTAATCACTGAATTGTCATGCTAAAGGGACTGTTGATGATGGTCTCTGGGAAGCCTCTGAGAACTGTCGAATAAATAGCCAAATAAATCCTGATCCCCAGATGTCAATGTTGTCAAGGTTACACTCTGTTCCCTTCCTCTCTTTTTTGGGCATTGCTTCCTTGTTTAAAAGTTGTTATTCAGAGGTAATCACCATAACATTGTGGTGGTCTTCCCTCTTTCTGCTTAAAAAGAAATCATTCTACAGATGGTATCTTTTATCACACTTATCATTACTTTTCCCCCAAGCTGTTTATTTAGTCATCTCTGTATTTACTACTTATGTTCTCTCCTCCTCCATCCTAGTTTCTCTTATTAACCAGTTAATAATTTGATGCAAGCAGTTTACATGTTTGCTTAAGCTTATAAATTATATATAGAGAACTTTTGTCAATATTTTAAAAAAATAATTATATTCACTTCTGTTAATCTTTTCTTAATGACAGAGAATAGAAATCCCTCCATATCAGTGGGTGGAAACATAATTCCTTCTATTTAATGGCTATG
>RJWT010019387.1:0-18418 GCA_004365215.1 Cuniculus paca
AACATGAGATTTGTGTTTAGCCAGACAGTGAGAAAGGATCAGTAATGTGACCCCCTCCGCTGCCACATCAGGTCACAGGCCAGATTCAACAGGACAATGGTGACGAAGCTAACTCTATCATTATTGAACCTCAGAGAAAAACTGCAGCTTGGAGCACAAATTTTTTATGTTCTAGCAGAATAACACCTTGTGGGATAGGGAATGGGAATGAGCATGTAGCCCCCAAATTCTCCAAAAGCAATGTTCAAGTTCTGCTGAGACCCCTCTCTCTTGGTTGTGCTAAGCATACTCCTGAAGTCACAGATTTCTCCAAAAACTAACAAAAGTAGGCTGTGATTCGCAGGATGTCTGCCTGTAAGTTCAGTTCTGCAAGTTAGTAGAAACAATATAATTTGTTCATTCTCAAGTTAAGTCTCTTTAGTTTACTTACATCTGCTTTTCTAAAACAGAGTCTCCCTGTTTAGGATATTATAAATGTAGGTATATTCATTCTCCCGTCTTCACTTTTTAAAACAGAGCAGCCCAAAAAAGAGAAAGTATTAGGTCAGTCATAAGTCACCTGAAAATTAATATCCAGTGACTAATATGTACAAAGAACATCAAATGATTCCTATTAATTGCTAACTTTGTAAATGAAGTGAAATGATTTAAATGCAGAATGAATTTGTGATTTTTTTCTGTGTGCCTATTATCATTTTTCTTCATCATGAAAGGGGATTTACTTTGCATCCAACATTTCAAACATGAATATTCTTTGAATCATCAACCTTCAAATTTAATTATGTCAGCTTCCCTCTCGTAGCTCATTATAATGTGGAATCTACAGTGGATAGCATATATAAAAGGGATGAATAATAAGTAATGTTGATAGTAAAACATAATTAGCAAATTCTATTTGACTTTCTCTTTGGAATCAGAGTTAGTAATTTTAAATTATATGATTTTAACTTTATTATATACATGTTTGAAAGTTTTCTATAACTGTATTGAACCTTGTGCTACATTTTAACTGAGAATCTGGAATTCAGAAAACAAATTCTGAATTCATTAAGTGACTTTTTTTAAAATATATTTTTTTCTTATAGTTTAGTAAATACTCAAATTTCTAAGTTAAAATCTATTTGAATAAATGGATTTAAGAGTTAATATTTCACTTTAAAAATGCTTACAACAATCTGAAAATACTAAATATTAACAGAGAATACATTTAAATTGAAGATTTTAGAACAGTTGTGGTTTAAGAAAAGAGATTATATACAATTTTATTTTAGCATCATGAGCTGATTTTTTTTTCATGTCCCTGAGTGGTCAAATGGAAAAGATTCGTAATGTTTTAGGTTACTATTAATGTATTTTTTAAACTTTTCATTTATTCTAAAATATGTTAGATATTTAGATGCCTATTTTTCTAGCCTTTGAAAAATTAGTGAGTATGATACTAAGTAGGCCAACTTGGAAAAATTCCTCATGATTTGGGTGTTTAGGCTGAGTCCAAGGAAGTCAAGAAATACACTTAGTAAGATCCTTGTCAAAATAGAGAAAACATGTCACTAATAAACACCAGACATCTCAGGTTCATCCGCCTATAACCTTAATCATGATTTTGAATTTTATATAGCTACTTTTAAAGCACCACAAGAATAAGGGAAATTCATTTACATTAGTTGGCCTGGCAACTGTGAATATTAGCAGTTGGTCACAAACTCAATAGATGTATATGTGTATGTATATGTATATGTATATGTGCATGTGTATGTGTATGTGTTTGTATATGTGCAAGTATATGTATATGTGCATGTGTATGTATATGTGTATGTATATTTTCTCTATCGCATACTTGATTATGTGATGAGTATTTCTAATTATACTTTTATGAGTCTTTAATATTTTCTTGCTAAATGTTTTCATTAATAAATCTTATCCAAGCAGCATAGCTTGCCCATTTCCTTCAAAACATTTCTGAATTTTTATATGTATTTCTATAATTAAAATGATCCAATAATATATATTTTTGCACTCAAACTTTCATCCTATGTTATCTTTCATTACCTTCATGTATACCCTTTAGAAGTCACTGGAGTCATACACTGGTGAGTTTGCTTAAATGGTAGTTTGAATAAATTGCTGAAAATGAATACGAACTGGCTTTATAGTGAAAGACTTTTCTGGGCTAGATTATTAATAATTCTTCATATTTGGTGTTTTTTTTCCCTTCTGGAAACTCATTGGGTTTTCATTGTGAAGATTCAAAGAAGGTTCTCTCGTGACTGTAGAGTAGGTGGAAAGCATAAACTATCATTATATTTTCATAGCACTCTTCACAGTGAAAACCCCTCTCCTCCCGGGACCAAGCTTTTACAGGAGCCATGCACCAAGCAAGGAAGGGCACTCATTTGACTCAAATCCCTCTAGTTTCCCTGTGGCACCTAAACAACAGTGAAAAGAAAGAAGCACTTAAAAATATCACTGACAGAAAATAATGCTAAAAAATTGAGTCAATGTAAAATTATAGGTCAACCTCTCCT
This sequence comes from Cuniculus paca, assembly GCA_004365215.1. Lineage (NCBI taxonomy): Eukaryota > Metazoa > Chordata > Mammalia > Rodentia > Cuniculidae > Cuniculus > Cuniculus paca. The sequence goes on from RJWT010019387.1 coordinate 2,526, forward strand.
TCCCTTCCTTACAACACACCAAGGCTTCAATGTAATACAAGAAATGACAGCGGAAGGAGATACGTGGCACTGTGGAGATTTCAGGAAGGACTTTTTAGACAAGCACAAAAGGAGGGAGGAAGCCAAAACCAGGCTCAATAGGGACCTTTCAAGGCTCTGTTACCTACTGCTACAGCAAACTTAAATAGAGTCCAATTCTTAGCCTGTTGCATATACGTTCCCACACTTAATACCTCTCTTCCAGTTACTTTTGCCAAAAAAACATGTTTGACTTCACATGAACATTCCAAACATGCTGAAATGTGGAAAAAAGACAATGTAGAGAGAAAAAAAACAAAAACATCAAAACTATGCTCAGGTATGAGGAGGGGTTTGAAATCGTTAAATAAGGGACAAAAATTATGATTACTATGTTAAATACCAATGAACATTGATGTTTATTATAAATTGGTAATTAATACTTAAATGATATTTTAATATGGAAACATCAAGTGATACACAGGGACACATCAGATGGGTAATGGAAACAGAGAATGAGAAACTAAGAAAGAAAAGAAAATGTCAGAAATGAAAAACACAGTAACAAAACAGATACATCTTTTGTGGTCTCATCAACAGAATGGATGCCACAAGGAAAGATTCAGTGAGCTCAGAATGTTTTTAATAGACTACCTAAACTGAATTGCTCAGAGAAAAATAATGTAAAACTTTCAGAATCCAGTATTTATAAAATTTGGGGCCTTTTTAAAGATGTTACCCACAGTAATTGAGCAAAGCAGAAAATAAATGGAAAAGAGAATGAAGAGGAAGAAATATTTAAAATAATAATGACCAAGAATTTTCCAAAGTTAATGAGAGACACTGAAACATAGTGCAAGAATCTCAGCTAATACCAGGTAGATACATTTCCATAAATTTGCAACTCAGTAGATCGTATTCAAATCATAGAAGAGAGAAACTCTTGAAAGTAGTCAGGAAAACAATGGCTTACTCAAAAATGTCTTGCTTAACAGGAACAAGGACAATCATGGTAAAACTATCAGAAACCATCAGAGTGGAGTGAAGATAACCAATAAGACCATCAATGTAGAGATTAATATCCAAAGAAATTATCCCACCAAAGAGCAGAAGTAGAGGTTTTTTTTTTTTTCTCTTCAGAAAAACATTATCTGAAGGATTTTTTTTTACCAGCAGACCTGCCTTACAATAAATACTGTAAGTCCACAGGAAGAATGATATAAATCAGAGAGTTGGAACTATATAAAGAAAGGAAGAGTGTGAAAGAAATAAGTGCAGGTAAGATATTTTATTTTTCTTAGTTTTAATGGATATAAAATAGCTATGTAAAGATATAATAGCAATGTCATTGTAGGAATCTATGGATAGCTGAAATGAATGAGAGCAATATCACAAGGTGGGAAAGGGAAAAGTTGAGAATATTCTATGTTTACTTACAGACGTGTTACAATGAAAGGGTATAATGTGGGTAGAAGGTGGCCTTACATTAGTTCAACCTACTATTATATTAATCAAATACAAGAACTATTATCACCAAACTGAGATAGGAGACAAAACAGAATTACACTGAATACCCAACTGAAGCATGAAAAATGAGAAAAACAGGAGAAAAAGCAAGTACAAAGAGATGTGAACATGGTAGACATCAAGTCAACTGTGTCAATAATGACTTTGAGAATGACATTGGTTAAGTGATGGGGAATGTAGAAGGGAATTAACAAGTTGATTATCATTCCATGTTTGTCTTACAATATGTAAAGCTCTATTAGAAAATTATAATCATTCCCTCATTTGCCAACATCACATGGTTTCCATATGTATGCATTGTAAGTTTGATTCTATCACTTAGTGACTACACAAAGGAAATACATACAATAAGGATGTAAGGTGAACATGTATTGCTTCAATGAAGATTTTCTTCTGTATATTGGTTAAAACATACAATGAATCTCATATTATGTTTAGAGGAAGTGAAAGGACCAAATCTCAGCTTTATTGTATGTCATTATAATTTTTTTTGTAACTTTTGAATGATAAAACCCTTGATGTGGACAAGACAAATCATTTGGCATTGTTGACTATGGTTTCACAGAAGTGAATGAAGAAAGACTAACAGATTTTCCACTGCCTAATAACAGAACGAGCCAGATATCATCTATCTGAGGTGTGGAGAACCACTACATCGCTCTTCCCCAGATCCAAGTGTGATTGTGTTTACTTACGCGCAGTGCAGGCTGTATAGAGGTGACTTCCCTAAATTGGCTTTCAGTTTAGTATGTTTGACTGAGGCTATGTATGTGTCTTCATGAAAGCAGGAAGTTGATAATGGACTACTATAGTGTATTATCAATGGCCAATGGTTGAACTCAAATAGACCAGCTGTGATATCATAGGGCTAAGATATGAGACAACATCTCCACTGACACTTGCATGACTCCAGAGAAAAATTCCTTCACAGAATTTGCTACAAAGAAGATTACTTGTTGATCATAATCTTAATGTGGCTATTCCTGTCTCTTCAGCATGAATGCTTCGTTTGCTTTGTTATAAGTCTTGCCAACCTTGTTACTTGTCTAGTACATCCAGTTACAATACTGTCTTGGTTTCTTTTTTTGTTGCTGGGACAAAACACCTGACACTCAAAAGTGAAGCAAGGAAAGGTTTATTTAGCTTACAGTTTCTGGAGATTTCAGTCCATAATCAGCTGACTCCAAGGCAGGTTGGCATGGCACTGGGGCAACACTTCAAGGCAGCAGCCAGAGCAAAAGGGGGCAGCCATTCGTGGCGGCTGCAAGCTGCAAGAACAAACTGAGCCAAAGAGGAAAACACGCCCCCATTCCAACCTTACATCGTATGTCGGCTCCACCCCTGGGCAGGTGCAGAACTCACACTTCCAATCCCAGCACTAGACAAGGAGTCAATCACAAACGCTAGATTCAGCCACTTCCGTGACTACATGAGGCTTGGGGGGGCCATCTATATACAAACTGTAACAAATACCCTCACCATTTTCCTCAATGAATGAATGTCAAGATTCTGGGTGGTTTTGCTCTCCAAGAACAACTGGTCATCCCAGATCTTTGCCTTTACCCCTATTTTGCCTCTTGCTCTTTCTTTCTGCTGTATGCCATAACTCTCAGCAGGAAACTGGGGACTGATAACTGGCATCATGGAAAGGGTCCCTGATACTGAGTCATCTTCTCTCTCATATTGAGATTCATGAGTTAGAAGGAATTAAAAAACTACTATTTGTTCTTTTTATAAAAAAGTTCCCTGACAGTTTATACTAATGAATAATGTAAAAGCAAAGTCCTGACTAAGAGAAGAGTCATTGAGACCTCTGCTATTTCAAAAGTCACTCAGATGGACTGCTCAGAAATTCTGTCATCATTTATTCTCTTATCTAACAGACATGTTGGAAGAACTTGGGGATGTTGAGAGCAAGGGATGAAAATTAAAATTATCCTGGGAAATTTTTTAAAATCCTTAGTTATGCAATTATGACTATGGTTATTCTAGAATTTGCTAGAAGACTGCATGAGACATGGTGAGGCTCTACTGTACTTCTAAGTACTTAAGATTCCTTTATGTTTGCTGTTTATCAAGTCATACAATGGTTAGAGAACACTTTGTATTATATTTGGAATTTATAACCAAACAAAAATTTCCATTGAACTTGCTATTGTGGGAAAATCTTCTCCATGCTTCAGAAAACCTGCTTTTAAAAACCTCAGTTTTATTAAAATAATAATTTACAAATCTCTGAACTAAAATGAAAGTAGATAGAAATTTGGAAATATACTAGATAGAAAGATGGAAATGATGTGACAAGAAGAATCAAAGAAGATTATTTACAGAAAGATGGGCACATAGTAAAGTATAAGAAACTCAGGAAAATTCACTGAAAATACAGGATTTATATAGGGAATAGTTAAATTATAGATTTTTAAAGTCATTACCAATGGTTCATTTAATATTTTTAAAAGCAATATGCACCATCATTTGCTCCTATATATTCAAACACATATACCCCAGTGAACAACAGCAATTGAACATTGATGAAACAGAAGTGTTGCCCTAGGATAGTGTTGGTAGTCTTGTATAGCTACAGAAGTTCTTTGCTTCTCATCTTAACCGTGGAATAACTCCCTAGCATTTGTCCTTACCTCTACACTCTCTCTCAAACTTATATAAAAATCTAGTACAGTTATTATGGATTAATTACTCTATACATAGAAGATAGCAGGGAAAACTTCAAAGGAGATTTTAAAGGAAAAAAAGAAGTTAAAAGTCTTTGAATGATGTTCATACATGTGTGTGTATGTGTGTATAAAATTTTAATTTTTTTGGTAATCTTTAAACTGGAAGTAGATAAAGGAATTTCAAAAGGAAAGGTGTGACATTTGGAAATGATGAAAAATAATGAAAGGAAAAATAAAATAAAGTGAAAACAAAGAATTTTTTCTGGAACAAAACCATGCCTAAATTCAAAAGGCTCTGTTTCTGTCAAGCGATTATAGGCCTCTAGATGGGATTACTCCTGCATATGACACTTCATCACTGGAGGAAGAAGGAAAAAAGTGGAGAGGAGGAAAAGCAGCAGCGCATCACAAGGTTTTATGTCTATTTTCTTATTCAATTCCATTTGCTATTACTAGTAATACAAGGACAAACATATTTCATTAACTATTTTCTTCTTAAAAGAGACCTGTCAGCTATTGCAAGGTTTTCTGTCCAAGTGGTCAGATCCTGCTTCTAAATTTCCCACCAATAACCTATGAGAATGATCGGAAAAAAAACTCTCTCACATATAATAAAGATTTAAGAAATTTTAGCTGCCTGTCTGAGTCATTATAATTAAGGATAAATTTCAAGGAGTGTTTTAGGAAAGGAAACAAACCCTAATGTACTAAGTCTGAGGCGGTAACTACTCCAGGAAAAGAAAAGGTGACAGCGTTTCAGGCTTGTTGAAAAGTATAAAAAAAAGAAGAAGAATCATGAAAACCAATGTGGACTGGAAAGTTAGCACCAGGGTTTAATTGTGGCCCAAAGATGTAGGAATTCTTGACGATTACATTGAGCAATTTTTGTCAGTAGAAATTATATATGTGTAGCTTCTTGCTTTTGAAAATTTTGTATAAAAAATCACAGAGAGCAAAATAAAAAGAATCCATTGTTTTATTTATAAAACAAGAAGCAAAAGCTTTTCTAATTCTGAGCTTCCTCTAGAATCCCTCTGGTAGTGTCTTCAAAAGTTTACTGTGTTTGAACAATGGAAAAGGGAAACTGGAAAATCACTGAATGTATAAAATACAAAAGAATAAAAGAGAAGGATAGTGCTTGCCTACCATGTGCAAGGACTTAAATTTTTCTCCAGTACCATATACAAAACAGAGTGACTAAAATGAAATCTTTAGAAATGGGTTTAGCTGACCAGGCATGGTGGCACACTCATGTAATCCCAGCACTTGGGAGGCTGAGGCAGGAGGATTCCTGTGAGTTCAAGGCCAGTCTGGTCTACAAAGTGAGTTCAAGACCTACCTGAACTACACAGCGAAATAGTCTCTAAAATAAATAAATAAATAAATAAATAAATAAATAAATAAAATATATTTAGCTAAGACAGCGTAAATCTTGCACACTTACAATACAAAATATGACTAAAATAATTTAATGGAGGAACAACTAATTGGAAACACATTTTTTTTGTTCATGGACTGGAAGATTGCACATTGTTCAGATGGCAAAATTCCCCAAAGACATTGCAGATTCAATACAATCCCCATGAAATGCTCAAAATTCTTTTTTGTAGAAAAAGTCAATTCTGAATTGCATATGTCTTATTGTTTATATCTAGATGTTCCCCCAAAAGCCTCCTGCACTTAAAAGTGAGACTTTGGAAGGGAATTGGACATGGGAACAGTGCAGCTAGCCTGCTGTTAGGAGGTGGAGGGGCCTTGTTGGAGGAAGCAGATGCCTAAGAGGGCATAACTCTCTGCCTGGCTTCTTTTTTTCTCTCTGCTTCCTGGATACCATGACCTGAACTGATCCCCTTTGCTATGACCTATACCATGCCATCCTGTCTTGGCGGCAGCAAACTATGGAATAAAAATGTGAGCTAAAGTAAATATCTTCCCCTTTAAATTGTGGGCATCAGATATTTGTCTCAGGGATGAGAAAGTGATTAAGGCAGATTTTGGTACCAGAAATGCAGTCTTTGCTGTGACAAACTGATAAGAAGCCTTTGGAACTAGTTTGTAGGAGTTTGGAAAGGTTTGGACATGTTGGATACAGAAGCCTTAGAGTTCTCTAAGCTGAGCTTAATGTGTGGCATTAGTCAGAGCTCACAGGTGACCAGAGGCTGATGGAAAGGCAGACTGTAAAGACCAGGCTTAGGAAGTTTCAATTGAAAGGAAGTACTTCATTGACAGTTGGGCTAGAGATTGTGCTACCCTCTGACAGACTATGTTTTCATTTTGCTCATGTCTGATATAGGGGAACAAAACTCTCGACCTACTATATGTCCAGTATGTGTTCATATTCTCTAAAATCAAAGAATGAATTTTAGGAACAATGGAGGTTAAGAGCAGATTATATTTATTGAGAGAAAGAAATCTGTCTGAGAGCAAAACAGAAGGGGTCGCCAATGACTCTGTCTTTTCTTTTTTTTTTAATTTTATTTTAAAGAGGATAAAACCAAGGAAAATAAAACAGGATAAAACCAGTCAAAACAAATCAATGTAAGTGCACAGGACTGCAAAACATTATGAAATCAACAACAGTTACCATAATGTCTCCTGTTGTCTTCAAAATAACTGCCCATACCTTCAGACATAGTAAAAATCAAACAGAACAGAATAGAATAGAAACAAAAAAAATGAAACAATGAATGCTTTAAAGGACTTCAAAACAAGACAATAGTAAATCCAATATGGCTACCGTAATGTATCTTGCTATCTTTGAAATAGCTGCTCATGCCATCAGATTTAACACAATCAGACAAAACAAAAGAGAACAAAACTCCAACCAACAAAACAATGGAAATGATGTAGGACTTCAAAACAAGTCAATAGGGAATCAACAATGGCTCCTCAGAAGGAGATCCTCTCTAGATGCCACAATGCATACTGCTATCCTCTGAACAGATGATCAGATCACTGGCCCTAGACCTGCAAGGTTAGTGAAATACCAAACCATCAGAAGTGTACAATTGCATTTCACCTTGATAGCTATCATCACAGCCTGTGTTTCTACAGATCAGCTGGTTGTTTACAGGGGGGAGATGGGAATGGAACTTCTTGTTTGCCAGCCTGTGTGCCAGAAGAGGCTGGGGTCTGGCTATCCCCACTCTGGCAGCAGACTGTGTATGGTGCTGGTTCCCAGGCAGGGCTTGTTTCCTGGTGGGGCCTTGTTTTCTACCCCCGCAGTCCACGAATGGCACTGACTCATGGGGAAAGGCTTGAGTCTGGCTGTCCCCACTCCAGTAGTGGCCTACATATGGCACTGGTTCCCAGGTGGGGCTTACTTTCTTGTGGGGCCTTGTTCTCTCCCCCTACAGTCTGTAGATGGCACTGGCTCACAGGGAAAGGCTTGGGTCTGGCTCAAGACTCTGTCTTTTAGGTACTTTTATAGAGCAAAACCACAAGGTAAGGTGTGTCCAAGGTGGGAAAAAATGAGAATGCGCAAGGCAGGTGGGCATGAGGTGGGACAGAACTATGATCAACCAGTAAGACTAGTTGCTCAGGCAAAACTGACTAAATTGGGGATAAAGGGGGAATTGAGTCATGTGGGCATGCTTAAAGAGCAGTGACTCTTCCCATAGTGGGTTGGGATGGTGACTCCTGGCTTCCTCAGGTTGATAGAGACCTATTCAGAATATCAATCCTTAGGAGTCAGGTGTATTTGTTTGATCTTTTGTCTTGAGGCCTGGCCCACAGCAGGAAGTGGCTGTATCCCCCACAGTTGCAAGGCATTTGGTCTTCTGCACTGGCTCCTTCAGACCCTGTCTGACTGCTTATAATATCTCTATCTAACTCAGTTTCCTGTAACAATGTCCTGAGAATTTGTGGGAACTAAGATTAACTGAGCAGAGGAAAATTCAAGGCAGCCCAATGTTCAGGGTGCAACAGAAGAACTAAGGTGAACTGACTGTGAGTCACATCCAGGTATCCTGAGGACTCTCCTTAGAATATGTGTCATTTACCTTGACCATATTCTATCAGTCAAATCAAATCACAAAACCAGACTGGATACAAAATTTAGGGAAATAGTCTCCACCTGCTGTGAAAGGACCTATAGAATGCCACAGCTTATATACAATCTTTTACATAACATTTATTCAGATACCATGTTGGGGATATTTATAACAGTTTGCATATATAAGAAAAACTAAATTCTTTACTTGTCATGTGCCTTGCAAATACTATCTCAGTTTCTTGTTTATTTCTTCAAGTATTTCTGAGGTAACATTTATAAACATTTAGAAATATTAGTAGCTTCATTTGTCATATTTTTCATCCATGGCTAACATATTTCCTAGGAAAGATGACTCATGCTCAAATATTAGAACAAATATACTGTCTTTTTTAAAAGTAATCATATTGCTTATAAGAAGTTATTTTGGTTTATGCTTTATCATTTATTATGTCAGAGTTAAAAAAAAAGTTCCTGCTGCAAAAAGTAGAATCATTTAGGAACTGACCATCCAGATGTTCTTCATTCTGCCTCCCCAGTAAATCTGAGCAATCGTGAAGTGACTCCTGAAAGGCATTCTTCAGCTGCAAGACTACTGGGAGAGACATGCTTATAGATTTGCAATAAAATAAATGTAACTGTTCCCCCATTTGAGTGATCCAGGGCAGCCTGCCAGGTACCAAAGTTACACAGCAGCCGGCAGCTACTAGTTTCATTAGGGTTGGGAGGTCTTCCAAACAGCTGTGTTCCATCAGCAAGAGACATTCTGTTCCTATCTACGGGGCCAGGACAGAGATGATAGCAATGACACGCATGCCCTGTAATGGGAGAACAGCTGCTTCTGTGAAGTAATTAAAGCTGGGACTGGTCTCCTTATTCTGCTCTGGTACTTTGATGCATCAATCATGATCTCATATTCTCTAAAATCTGCTTTATTATTCCCTTGAACAAGTCAGGGGCATATGCATTTTATATGGCAGGAAACCAAAATTAACAGCATTTGATCTTAGTCTCATATGCAAAGCCCCTTACATATTGATTAGCCTTCTAAAGCTATCCAGGGTTTGCTTAAAATTTCTGTCAAGCTCAAACATGTTTCTAGAAAATAACTATAAGAACCCAGATAATTTCATATGATATCATGTTTTATTAAAACTTACAAGCGAATGAAAACTTTGTTCTAAATAAGCATGTATTAAACCTTGTTCATTAGCAGTCGATTTAGCCTTTTAAACTTTAAATGTCAGTACACTGGAAGACAAAAAGCTAAATATCTTAAGAGAAACGTCTATCCGAGAGGGAAAATTTTCTTTTCCTTGTTCATTTTTTTATTCACTCACATTCAGGGAATGAAAACTCTACAAAAGTGATCTACCTGAATCAAGAAATCTCTAAAACTATGAACAGAAACTATCTCAAAATTAATAAATCTTCTCGGATGGCTAAAGTATGTGTTTAGATAAATGACTCATGTTAAATTAATTTTATATTTTGTTTTCTCTTTTAGTGTTATAAAAGAAATAATTTAATAAATGAGTATGTGGTGATGTATGTTCAATAAATGTTGGCTGCATTGAAATCAAACAATCCACTTACCATGGTCATTTACTTTCGTGAAATCAGATTTTTCACTTCTGAATTAAAAGCTGTTAGTAAGATTATTTGCTTTTACTTTTATAAAGAAACTAAATGCTTGGAGAATGCAAATAGATAAAGGTATTATCTCTATTATTTTACTAGATTCTCAAGTGCCTTTCTTTGAATGTCTCTTGTTGAGTTCTTACTATTGACAAAACCAGAGGGGAAAATAGCTCAATAAGAATGGGGCATTTCATAACTATTAAGATATTTAGGACCAAGGACAAATAACAAAGTGACCACTTAGCTCATTCTATACTATATAATTTTAGTTCCAGTTGCTGACACCAGGCAATTTGAGATACTTTTGTTCTCAGTTGCCTGAATTACAGTAAAGACAAGGGCACTTTGAATAAGTAGCATTAAGAAAAATAAGACAAAACTCACAGAGCCTTTTAGAAAACTTTGATTGCCCAATTTATGTACATGGGAGAGAAATTAACAGAACAATGTTATAGTTCCTGGGGATCTTATTAGAGGAACTGAACAAATGCATCAATAAATGATCATGAAAAATTAGAGGAAGGCTATAGTGGGAAATAGAAATTATGACAGATGGGTATTGTGATATGCATGTTCTGCATGGGATGGGCAGCCCTTCAGATCATGTTAATGACCAATATACTCTTACATGTCATTCACATAGCACATTATTTCAAAGACTAAATGTATAAATAAATTTGAAGTTCATTAGTAAGCAGAGATAGTGAGTTAAAGGATTGAAATTTCTGTATGATACATGTATTGATTTTCACTATAATTTCAAATTAAATACGCCTTAGCAAGCACTAACTTCTTGTCTCTATAATTTAAACATCAAGGAAATTAGATTCATTGCTGTATAGCTCATAATTTATATGTTTGAATTTAATAGTTGTAATTGTTATCTAAGCAATATTAAACTTTTGTGTATTATATATCTATTTAATTATTTTTGGAATCTAAAATTGACTATACCTCTTTTCTACTTTAAACCTTGAAATAGAAATTAGTCATAAAATATTGCATAAAAATACCAATACTTTTTGAGCACAGATATTCACATGAGATATTTATCAAGTGCTATGATTAGAAAGAAAACATTAATGCAGGAAAAATATATAGCTGTCTTGAATTCTTGGGTGTTTTTTTATCCTTCTTTGAGGGAAGAGTTTGTCAGAGATAAGAAAATAGACATGGTCATTTTATAGATTTCCTTGAGACATCATTATATATTTTTAAATACACGCCTTTAATGGTTCTCTCATGATTTGTCTTAGATAAATAAAACATCAAATACACACAAAACTGTTGTATGCAGTTTCTACTTCATTTCCAGTATCTAATTTAAAGTGAAGCCAGTTATCCTGAAAATCTTTCTTTTACGCCTTCTTGTGAAGTGAAATAGAGCTGTAACCCTGAGCCATGTCTGATCAAGTAACAAGGAAAACACTCAAAAATGATGAAAAAAAGATGAAAAGGCTCTAGCCATGAATGAGCTTGTGTATTGAAGCATCTTGTCTTCTTCGGGTCTTATCTTACCTCCAGGCTCTCTGTTTAGACAAAAAAAAAGTTAACTTTTTCAAAGATGTCAGTGAGATCTCCTCTTTCTCTCTCTCTCTCTCTTTCTCTCTCTCTCTCTCAGCAACATAGACTATAACATTGGCAAAACATCTCCCTGACAATAAGAAGAATCTTGTTATCTCATTTTATACCTACTTTGTCGGAGTAGCTCATACATCTTTCAGGTTTCAGGTTTTAAATTGTACGTAACTTCTCCAAGAATTTCCTGCTTCTTGAAATACAGATGCAATTAGTGAACCTCTTATGTTCACTAAATTTCTCACATCCTCTCTGTTAAAGAATTTAAGAAAACAAAGTTGAATAGAGTAATGTATTTTTTTACAATTTCTTTCCAATTGTGACTATATTTTTATATACATAAAATATTTGCCACCAAATATTGTTGATTCATTGTCTTGCACCATAGTGTCTTGAGGTCAAAATGTGAGAAACATGCACTAGGCATATATAATTCTTTTAAGAAATCTTGTGATAACAGTATAACAGCCATCTTGTTTCAAAATCCTATATCTTTATTGTTTTGTTGTTGTTGTTTTGCTTTTGTTGTTTTTTGATTGTTTCTGTATTTTTCTGTTTTTTATCTTTAAAATAAAAAAAGTGTGTAATCATACTGTAAAGCATAATTTTTTAAATTGGTAACAGCTACAATGATGCTAAACCTTTGGTGTGATACGAATAATCCACATTTCGCAAAAACATAAAAATGTACCAGTCCCATTCAAAACCCAGCATTGGATTTTAAAAGGGACTGATAATTCATATAACTATCTATTAATGTTTATAGATAAAGGCATTTTAATATTTCCACTAAAAATATTTCAAAATATAACTTGTAGGCCATCTTTAAATGTTTGAAGAATCAAGTAGTTTAAATGAATCATGAGTTTTATCACTTACTAAAACATTTGTTGAGCCAGGTGTGGTGGCATACACCTGTAATCCCAGCACTTGGGAGGCTGAGGCAGGAGGATTGCTATGAGTTTGAGGTTGACCTGGGCTACATAGTAAGTCCAGGCCATCTTGAACTACATAGGAAATCCTTGTCTCAAAAATAAATAAATAAATAAATAAAATAAAGGGAAAATATATTGCTTGTATTACCAGCTTTGAAATAGGTTTTTCAGAGTAATCCAGAAACGTTTGGAATGCTTTATAAATTCTCTCTTTTGGAGGTTAAGTACTTCAAGGTTTTGCTATTGATATTTTTTGAAGGCATTATTCAGTGTACCATGAACTGCTTTTATTGTACTATCTATATTCTGGACTCTGCAGAAACTACAGTATCTTGTTATTGATCTCCTCTGAGATCTTGATGGAATTTGATTATGTGCTTGTGTATTTTAATCTAGATTCTGGAACTCTGGTCCTAAACATTCAGTTGTATACTCTTCTATGCCATTGGTGGCCATATAAAGAAGGGATCTTATTAAATTTCCTTTTACACTATTTTTCTTTGAAATTTTTCTAATAACATATTGTATGAGACCAGTGTCTGAAATTCAAACAGATTTACTAGATTTACTAGTTTTGCTGAGTTAATAGAAGGTGTACAGTTCAAGAATAGTAAAATAGAAGATGGGCAGGGTAGTTAAGGGTTGGGTTGAGGGAGGTCTTCATGCACCATTCAGGCATTGCACTGTCCTAGCACCTCAAAGGGTACTCTGGAACAGGGAGAAGAGAGTGGTAACAGACCTAAAATTGAACCGTGAAGAAAGTGATTATCCAAAAAGCAAATGATATAGTCAAGTGGAGATTAGCCCCAAATGCAAAGCTAGTTCAATGTTTAACAATCAATTATTGCAAATATCCATAGTAGAGAACAGAAAAAGAAAAACCACATGATCATCCCAATAGCTACAGAAAAAGTTAAAAGCATTATAACTCTCACTTTGGTAAAAAGAAAATTTCAGTACAGTAGAAATAGATGGAAGCTTCCTCAAACTATAAAGGCAAGCTGTAAGAAACAGAGTGAAAACAGCACTTAACTGTGAAAACCTTAATAGTTACCCCCTACATTAACAAATAATCAAGGTCTTTGACTCTCAGTGCTTCTTTCCACAGCATACCTGAGTACAATGGTGTAAGAAAAAGGAACAAGAAGCAAATACCTTCATGGCACAAATGTGTCTTTTCTCAGACAATACAGAACACTTATACACATTTCCATAAAATCTATATAAAAAACTTCTAGAACTTATGAGAGTTTAATGAGTTTGCAGAATACAAGGTTAATACACAAAATCATGGAAAAGGTGATCAACTAGAAATCTATTTTAAAGTGTCATTTATAATAGCAGCAAAGTACTTATGTCTAAGTATTTCCTCTACTGTTTAAAACTATGAAGTACTCTTGAAAGAAGCAAAGATAAATTTAAGTAAGTGGAGAACTAGATAGTATTCATAGGCTGGAAAATGAAAATCCCTTCTGTGTCTGATGTGAGGGAGACAAGAGGAGAATTATTCTGTAAGACTTTCACTATCACTAGTGGAATCACTGCTATCTATTGACTCCATGGAATCTTCCTCTTTCTATGCACCTTTAACAAGGACCTATCCAATGACACTTTTGCCTCCTTTTAAGAATTTCATGGAAAGCCGGGGATATGGCTCAGTGGCACAGCACCTGCCTGGCAAGCACAAGGTCCTGAGTTCGATTCCCAGTACAACAACAACAACAACAAAAAAAGAATTTCGTGGAAATGTGACATTGCCTTGTCATTAAGCAGATTTATGGCTTGTACTGCTACAGCCTTATTCAGGTGGTGTTCTGCAAAATTTTGCATTATTTCCCACATTTTGCATCTCTTCCTAATCTCATTTGAAATGAAGGGTTCCTTTGCCTTTTCTCCTCCTCCTCCTCAAAAGAGATCTCCAGAACCTCTTGTTTTTGGGAGAGAATCACTCACAATCCTGCAGTGAGAGAGAAAAAGAGCGAACCTTTTGCTCAGTTGTGATCATGTCATGTACTACTTACATTGCAAGACATCATTTGTTAATCAAGTTAAAATTTGCTAGAAATGTTTACATCTTACAGAACACTTGCAGAACAAGTTACCTGCAATCCAAGTTTTTAGTATAATATGAAAAACATTGCTTTATTTTCAGTTTGTCAAAATATGGTGTTACTATTTTATTTGTTTGCTGGAATTTGCCAGTTAGGACATTTTGATTCTTAAAGATAATTGCAAATTAATTTTTTTAATTAAAAAATTGCTATATGTCAGTTTGGGTTTTTTACACTGTCACTTGTACATTTGAGTATTTTGTATCTTTCAAGGTATATGTCTATTTCCTTTTAGCTGCCAATTTACTGACTTAAAATTTCCATTTTATTTCCTAATTATCTTTTTAATAATATCTTTAAGACAGTTCTTTTAATTTTTAATATTTAACATGTTTCCTTTTATTAACTTGTCTTGTTTATGGACTTTTAATATTTATACATTTTTGCAAATAATCCACTTTTAGGTTTGCAGATTTTCTTCTTTTTTTTTTGCTATTTAAAAAATTTCATTGAATTTTCCTATTTTAGTATTTACTTTCTTCATACTTTTGATCTAATTTGATCTTTTAGTTTAGCTTAATAAGTGAGCTTAGATATTTGGTTTCAAATACTTTTTATTTTACTAATGTAAAGTTTGAAATCTTTCTTTCTCTCTGATTTCATAGATGATTTCCTTTAATTCTGGAATAATATTCCATTATAGGATGTACCAGTTTTCTGAAACAGTCACCTACTGAAGCACATCTTAAGTTCTTACAAACTTTTGAAAATTTGAAGAAGATTACTGTAATCTTGCATTTGTCAGTTTCAGTGTAAATGGCAAGGTACTTATGTGTTTAGTTTTTAGTAAGAATCTGCCAAATTGTCTTTCAAAATGACAATGGCACTTTGCATTCCCTCAGCAGTAAAGGGCATTCTTAATGCTCTACCTGCAAATACCTTTGCCAGTATTAGGAGTTGTCAGTATGTTCTATTTTATACATTTTAAGAGGTGTGTACTAGCATCTCACTGCTTAAATTTGTATTTTCTAATGACATATAATGTAGAGCATTTTTTTCTTATGCTGTTTCCCATTTTTTTGATAGTTTTATTCAGATATTTTTCCAGTTTAATTTGGTTTTGTTTCAAGTTGTTTGTGGGTTTTTTGCATATTTTGAGTATTAGTAATTTATGAATTTTTTTCCTAATATTTTATTTTTACATAAGCATCTTATCATTTTGTTACTCTTTTTCACATCACTAAGTGTCTTTTTATTTGAATGAAGTTCAAATTACCAATATTTTCTTCCCTGGATCATATTTTTGCCATTGTATCTAAAATGTTATTGTGAAATCCAATGTCATCTAGCTTCTTTTCCTTTGTTAACTGCTAGGAACTTTAAAGTTTTGCATTTAGGTCTATGATTATTTTTTAGTTTATTTTTTGTGGAAGATGGAAAGCCTATGTCTAGACGTTTTTAAGTCCATGGATGTCCA
>RJWT010019388.1:0-18403 GCA_004365215.1 Cuniculus paca
TTTTCATAATGTCGTATATTAAAAAAGCAATGTAATTCTTACATTATTTCTGTTATGGTATTTTTTCTTTTTAGTTCTTTAAATCTTTTTTGTCTCTTTGATTTCTGTAGTATAAATATAATGTATTTAGTAAATTTTTGTTTCCACTGTGTGCAATATATGCATAGTGAAGTCTTAGTTCTCTACAACATTTTCAATATTCTGTTACATTATTAATATTTTTCTTTCCTTTTCATTTTGGGAAGTTTCTAAAAACGTATCTTCATCATCTCTGTTTACCTCCTTGGCTGTGTCCAGCCTACTGATCCTTGTCAAATATTTTCATTTCTTTTGTATTCTTGTTGATATCCAGCACCTCCTTTTGAAGCTTTCTTGGTGTTTCCATCTTGTGTTTATATTATTCACATTGTTTTTCATGTTGTCCACTTTTTCCCTTCTCAATTTTCCCATATTATCATAGCCATTTTAAATTGTCACTCTGAAAATTGTAAAATATATATCATATCTGAGTTTCATTCTAATATGTTTTCTTTGTGTTTTCATGCTATAATTTTTTTATTACAGCCTGGACATGAGGTATCATATAAAAGGGCTCGGAAAGTACTGTTATATTGTGAGATATTATGCTTATCTGGGTATGAACTATTCCTTGTTTATGGTTTGGAGGTGTGTGAACTAAAATTTCCTCTAGCGTTAATACTTTAGCCTTCTTTAAACATGAATGCTGTTCCATTCTAGAAAACTTAGCAAAATTTGTGAGCCAAAGAGGATACGCTCACCTAGCTTAGCAAGATAAAACTATTTTCCAATGTGATTACACTAATTACATTTAAACACCTGAACACAGATAACAATTGTCCTGAAGAATGTACTTTGCATTACTCTGTTTCAGAATAAGACTGTGCACGTTCCATGAATCCTGGCCTCTTATATTTTTTATATTTTCAGATATTCTGATTTTAGCCATTTTTTTCTTCTTGTCCCTTACCCATTGACCCACTGTGCTGTTTATTACCATGGTCTGCTAGCTGAAGCTGCTTGTTATTTTTTTTTATTCAGAATTCCCTTAGCTGTTCTCCCATGCCCTCACTGTCCACTTCTCTTCCCCTGGTCAACCCCAGCATGCTTTAAGATTCAGGTATTCAAACCATTCTAGAAAAACTTTTTATTAGTTTTCAAAGATGGATTAAATGAATATTTCCTTTGTTTTTATATTACTATACATTGAATCAAATCAGTTGAAATTAGTTGGAGAGCTTTGACAAAAGAAATTGTCTTAAAACCTAGTTCGCTGGGTCCTGTCTATTCCTAGATAAATATAAAGATGGAAGACCCTTATATGTAACTGCATAGAAGAAAATAAGTTTAGATTTTATTCAATTTAAATTTCCTTTACCTTGATATGAGACTATAGCAAAAATGTCTTTAGATGTCAGTGGTTCCTATATCTGCAAGTAAAAGTACTGTCAATCTCTTTTTTAAAAAGGCACAGAAAGGACTCTCTGCTGGTGTAAGTTTGGGTCAGCTTAATCAGTAATTTCTTTTTCTGTTACAAGAAGACTTAAGTATCACTACAATAAAAATGCAACATAGAAAGAAATTTGATATACTACTTCCTTCCATTTTCCCTTTCATTCCAGATGCCCGCCATCAGCATCCTTGCCAACTGGCCCTCCCCGTTCCTATGGAATAGCTGTAACCTGTGACTGCCTTTCTTTTCTTAGACCACTTTGATGTTCCACTTGTTTCCCCTCACAGAGTCATGTAATCTCTCTCGCTTTTGCTTCTCTCTATTGATATTAGATAGGTCTCTTGTGTCCTACTTTAAGTCATCTTCTTTTCCAGACCTATACAATAATTGTTTGCCAATTGACCTATTTTGTTAATTAGTACATTGTGTATTCAACACTCAGATACTTTTCATTTGCCTTTGCCATTTGCATTTTCTGTGTGAAAAATTGCTTTAAAAACAAACAGCCAAGATTTGCATACACACAATCTCATGAAAATGAACTAGGTTTCCCATGAAAAAGTCCTTCATAGGAGTCTGGAAAATAGATCATTTTCAAATACGAAAGTGTTCTAGAGATGAATATGGATAGAAGGGGAAGGAGATTGTGAAGAAAATAAACCTAGATGCCAGGAATTTAGCTCAGTGGCTCAAGTGCTTGCCTGGTAAGCACAAGGTCGCGAGTTCAATTACCAGTACAGAAAAAAAGAAGGTTAAAAAACAAAAAGAAAACAAACCTAGATATGTTAAGTATGTACCTAATCTCTGAGATGAATGTAAACATTATGTACTACAAACATGCTAATAAAAACAATTTTTTAAAAAAGAGTCTTTCCTGAAGGTGTTAATGCAATTACTTGAGGACAAATATGGAGTCACCTCACATCTAAACCTCTTTTGTGTGTGTATCTGGCACCGGAGAGTGAACCCAGGGTCTTCACATTAAGCTGCATATCCAGCTTCTTGTTAACTTTTTGGAGGAACAGGGCCTCCCTAAGTTGCTAAACTACCTAGGTTGGGCTCAGATTTGTGATTCTACTATTTCAGCTTCCCAGAGTACTAGGATTGCATGTGTGCACTATCATACCTGATTCAATTCACAGCTATAAGCACTGATGACCTACTTTATGCCATATGGCTCTCACCTTTAAAGGTAGATGAATCTTGAGACTATTGTATTGAATGAAATAAATCAGATGCAGAAGGTTAAATATCACATCATTTCTCTTATATGAAAAATCCAAAATATAAGTAAGTTAAAGAGCAAATTGTAGGCAAGAAGCTAAGACACAGAGAGGCAGATCTCTTGGAACTTGGGAGAGGGATCCGGGTAAGAAGAGAGAAGATGGTGGTGTAAAGTGATCTGAAATAATCAAGATATGTGATATATGTACTAATTTCTCAAAATGAATGTAATTATTATGTGTCATAAACACATACTAATAAAAATGTTGGAATTGCTAAAATGCACAAAAAGAACTTGACATTATGGGTAAGATTATTTTTGTCAGTTTCACAAAACTATCATTTTGATTCTATTTGTCTACAACTAAGTCTCACCTAGTTTATCTTTATTTGATTTTAAAAAATCTTTACCTATCTGTAATTTCTAAAACAACCTATTTAATGATACTAGTATTCCAAGAAAAAAAGGGTGATTTAGCAATTTGTAAAAATTTTTAGAATAATCCATTATGCATGTATCTATTTTGAAGTAGTCTTGCAAGTTACAGTTTTTAAACAATGTACCCTTTCTCTAAGAGGAAGCTAAGTGATATCTCTAAAAATACATTCCCAAAACCCACTGGTATAATGGATATGAAGGTTCGTTGACTAATTAAAATTATTGCTTAATGTATACAGAGTTATAAAGAACAGTAGAAATGAAGACACACAGGTAGACAAACACTGAATGTAATAGAACTAAATCACATGAATTTCTTTTTGAATTACACTGTTGAGTAATAATGAAAAATAAATCTATATGAACAAGTGGGAAAACTGCTTACAAAATCCACAGTCTTTTCTTTCAGAAAAACATGTTTGTTTATACAGTTTTCTACTCCTTTCTCGAGAATACTTTGTATCCTGCAGCCATGAGAAATGCACTAGATAAGATAGAAAGATTTCCACTAAGAAGCTACAGGAGATTTACAATGTTCTCAGCAAGCAAACACAAAAACTTTGGGCAGCACAGTGTACTGATAATGTTATGGAGGGAAATACAGAAAAATAGCAACAGATTTTGAGGCTAGTAATTAAACAATTTCTGCAGAATTGTCGTTTTTTATGGATATGATTCACAGTTCAATTTATTGTGAAGCTATATCCTCTAATATTAAGACAGTTAAATCCAAGTTTAATAAGCTTGTAACAAAATTAGTTTCAACTTCTTTGGTGGCCCTTGTGGTTTTTATATTGCTCAACTGTCCTCTTTATCTCTTGGTATAATATTCATTTCAGACAATGTTGTTTCTTATCTTTAAAATGAAGCAACTATGGTTATCATATAAAATACATTAATCACTCTCCTGGGGTGTAGCAACATTTTTGTGCATGACAAGCATTATAATTGCCCCAGGAGTATAATTATGTCATTATCTTCACATTTTGAGCTACATCTCATTACTTGTTTTCCAATATGGTCCTCACCATATCACAGGCAGCACTTCGCACAAGAAAGAGTTCATGCTCATAATTTGCCTTGTGAACCTGCCCAGATAGATGTTTCTATAGCCCTGAGACACTTGAAACAAGATCACTGATGTAGCAAGACAAGTCTTAACTCCACACCCTACTTCTTCTATTCCTTCCTTCACACAGTTATTTTAACCCCTAAAGAGCAAACTCTAGATTGATGAAAAAATATTCCTGTACATTCATGGTGTAACCTCCTTATGACTGAGAAAATAAGGAGAAATGGTGACAGCAGTCCCTCAAAACAAACAAACAAACAAACAAACAAAATTTGCAGCTCTTCCTTAGGGTATAGCTATGGTATGGAGTGAGTTGTAGAGAATCAATATGGAATGACAAAAATGATTCCAAAATTTTAGAACAAATTCTCTTTTATTCTTGTGATTTTTAAAGATAAACATAACCATAAACCCATGCTACAAATAAACATACATTTTTAGAAGGATGCTATTTTCATGAGTATATTTTTGCAAATAAAAGCACAAAAGCATTTGTAAATTGTATTTTGAAAACAATTTTAGAAGTATTGATAATCAGAGACCAGCAAATGGGCAAGGAGACATGGCTGGTTTTCTTTCTTTCTTTTTGTACTAGGAATCAAACTCAGGACCTTGTCCCTTGCCAAGCTGGCACTTCTGCCACTGAGCTATATGCCCATAGATTTCTTTGTCTGTTGTGGATCTGGGTACTTGAAACATGGATTGTGTTGAGTGGCACTCATGGAAACTAGAGGTATGGGAATTTTAGGGAAGCTGTTGATGGTCTGTTAATTACCAACAGTTTACAGGAGACCAGACAGAGAAGTTGGCAACTTCTGAGAAAAATCCATAAACTTCCTCCCCAGTAATTATGAAGGCATTGAAAATAAATTTCTACAAATGTTATTGTCTTTTTACAAGTGTTATAAATAGTATGTTTCCATTTACAAAATATTATTCAAACATAGTATAAATAGTTTTTGTATGGGGATTTGGTTTTATATTCTCTTCATTTATTTTCTTTCCTTTACTAAAGGCTGTAAATTCTTTGATTTTCTTAAGTGCATTTTCTCTCTTTTCCAGAAGTAAACCTGAATCAATATTCACATGAATAAAAGCTGATTTATTAGAATAATGGGTTTAAAACCAAAACAAAATGCTGCAGCTGTACAAGGATTTTCCCTAAACAACTGAAAATAGAAAAATTGAATTAATGTTTAACCTTTTTCATTTGTGTGCTTCAAATACTAATTGCTTACAGAGCTACAAATTCAGTCCTATAAATTTTCCCCATTGCTGAAAATCACACTGCCAATTATTTTTTTTTCCTTTAAAGAAGAATAGAATCTTCCCCCTTAGAATACAAGAGAAGCAAAATAGGTAATTTTTAACAAGAAATTACCTTCAATGATGGTTGTGAATGAGACTGTATTAGATGATAGTAATTTGTACTTGATAGAAAGCGATTCACAACCACTGCATCATGAGTATCTTCTGTCTAAAGAGAACTTTCAGTATGCAGTTCTAAAGTTTCACATATACAAGTCTCAAAATTAAATGAAATATCAAAACAAGACAAGAATGAAATTATGCTACAATTGCTAAAATCTAAGGACCATGTTTAAAATAGATTTAGTTCTGATTTCAGCAGTGTTGCTTGAAACAAAAATTGTTGAGCCTCATTGGAAGTAAAACACAAACATTAAGTAAGATGATATTCTTCAACATTCTCTGGGTAACATTAATAATTTATTAGTCTTTCATATATCTTTCACCAGCTGAAAAGGATAGTAAAATGGCGATGTTGAAAGTATTTTAATAATCAAAAAGTAAGAATTACATGGTGGCCATTGTTAATTCGCTATTATTTTGTTTCAAAGTTCTGTATCATTCTCATTGTTTTGTCTGTTTGAGTTTTGTTCTGCTTTATCTTGTTTGATTTTGTTGTATCTGGTGGCATGGGCAGCTATTTCAAAGATAACAAGATATATTTTGGTAGCCATTTTGGATTAACTATTATCTTGTTTTGAAGTCCTATATTGCATTCATTGTTTTGTTTTTATTGATTCTATTCTGTTTCTGTTTTGTTTGATATTACTATGTCTGAAGGTGTGGTCAGCTATTTTGAGAACAAGAGGCATTGTGGCAGCCATTATTGATTTCCTATTACCTTGTTTTGAAATTCTGTGTTGTTTACACTTTGTTCCATTGGCTTTATTCTGCTTTATTTGGCTTAGTTTTATTTTCCCTAAAATAAAATTTAAAATATAATAAAAACAAGCAGCAAAACTTTAGGCAAGGAGAATCAGATGACTCTCTAATTATATTGAATTACATTTACTGAAGAGTAAAGTGCTAGAAAAATCCATTTGGACACTTAAAAGTTTAGAAAAATTATCACAGATGAACAGTGCAAGCAAAATTATATCAACTATTTTCTAGTATTATTTTCGTTATGTACTCCTTAAACACCAGCTTTGGAGTTTGCAAATCAATGATCAGATACTGAAACCAGGATTGTTTAATCTGAGTGTGGTCTTGGTTCAACTGATGATTTAAAATAATGACAATCTATTTTAAATTTCAACTTTTCAGTTTATCCTCAAAAACCAGAAAACCGACATCCAAATCCCCATGTTCCAGGAGAAAAATAAGGAAAACTTCCTGGCAGGCACGTGCAACCTGTGGCCTGAGGGCTACTTGTTCTCCTTTTAAAATTTTATACTGAAAAATATTTCAAAAAGGAAGTCATGTTACTTCTATACATTAACTATATTATATATTTTATATGCAGCTCAAGACAATTGCTCTTCACTCAGTCCAACGCTGGCAAGATGAAAGGTTGGCCACGCTTGGAAAAGCATTCACTCTTTTCCTTGTCATACTTTCCATTTTCTCTTATTAGTTTCTGCTACTGAGCGTACATGTCAGTTGTCATATATCATGTTACTTGTACTGCTTTAAAAATAAGAAAGAATAAAAGAACATATTGGCTGATGCTGCAAAGCACTACAAATTGGTGGCTTAGAAGAATAATGTATTAGCTCACAGATCTGGAGGTATGGGAAGTCTGAGCTCTCTCCAAAACTCAAAGAGGATTCCTTCTTTGCCTCTTCAGGTGTGTGGTAAATGACTGTCAATGGTTGGTGTCTGTGGCTGTTTACCACCAATCTCCCTACTTTGTCCTCCCAAGGTGCTTTTCCTGTGGGACTTTATCTTCATGAAGTCTTATGATTTAGATCCAGAATGTTCCACAAACATTTCTGTGTTGACAGTGGTTTATGAAAGTGAATTGCATCATGGGGGTGCTATACTCATCTGTTAATTAATTCCCTGATGAGATTAAACCTGAATGTGTTGTGAGGGGGTTGGGCCAGCCAGAGGAGGGTCACTGGAGTTCAGGTATGGAAAGGTTACTCTCTTCCCAGCTCCTTCTTCCTCTCTCTGCTTCCTGACTACTATCTAATGAGCAGCTTTCCTCCACCATTGCCTTCTGCAATGCTGTTTCTCCACCATCGCCTTCTGCAATGCTGTTTTGGCCTCGAAACACACTGAGTATAAACAGAAATCTTTGAAACATGATCCAAAATAAACATCTTCTCAGTAAGTTGTGGGTTTCAAGTATTTTGTCCCAGTGATGGGAAACTAACACACACGGTCATCTTCCTAGGACATGAATCACATTGGATGAGGGACCCACCATACTTCCTATGACCTTATCCTAAGTATTTATGCTACAATGATCCTATTTCCAAATAAGTTCACATTCTGAGGTACTAGGTTTTTAAGATTTATTTTTAGGGGTGGGAGTCACAACTCAATTCATAAGAATCCTCTATCCCCCATCTCAAATTCATGTCATGTCCACATGCAAAATACCTTCACCTCATTACAATATCCCCAGGAGACTTAGCTCATTCCAGCATGGATGCTCATCTCATCTAAGTATCTTCTAAATCAGGTGTGGCTGATGTTCAGCACATGCTATATTCTAAGGCAAAATTCCCCCATCTGTTGACAAAATAAAATATCATCATGTGCATTATCTATAATCTCTATAACCTCTATAATGGTGGGAGGCTGAGGCAGGAGACACCATTTTGGGCCCAGCATGGGCAACTTAGCAACTGAGCAGGACCCTGACTCAAAATAAATTTCTAAATACAAAGTTCTTGAAATGTAGTTCAATACCAAAGCCCTGGTTTCAATCCCTCATTTTGAAAAAATAAACCCAGAAAACAAACTATCATCACAGGATAGACATTTCTACTCAAAAGGGAGATATAGGGAAGATAAAAAACACAAACTTAAAGGTAGTTGGCAATGCATGAGGGCAAATCCCATTTGAGTTTAAGCCTTAAGAACAATTATTTGTGATTGGTATGCCATTCTCTGGCCTGCAGAGGTACCCCTGCCCCTTTAGTCCTGAGCAGGGGCCCCGGCTCTGCCTCTGAGTCATTTGTTCATTATTTTAACCTATCTGCATTCCTTTCAGTCCAACTTGGCTGTGTTTTGTTTTATGTTCTGCTTTGTTTTGTTTTGTTTTTCCAATAATACCATTCTCAAAATTTTGTTAGACCCGTGAATATCACTGGAGACTAAGACACCAGACTAGAGATTTTTCCATGGGTCTTTCCTAGATAATTACCTCACTTTTTGGTCTTTGCTGAGTGGCTAATCAGAAAGTTTGTAGCCAAACTTTCTTCAGAACACTGTTGGCACTATTTCCAGAGCACACTATCTTGGTAGGCTGAGCATTTTCCATCAACAAGTACTTTGTTTAGCGATTTCTTCTTCAGTTTATCTGTTTTCACATTTTCCAACAAGCAGAAAGAAGAGACCAGGGTTTCGCTTCAATATTTTTCTTAGAGGTGCTGTGATCTAAATTTCCAAGCTCATAGCTTACAAGTTCTTTGACTTTTACAGCAAGGATGACTTTTCTTTTAGTTTTTAATAATGTATTCTCAACTTCCATATAATCCCTCAGCAGAATTAACTGTATTACACACGGTGAAAGTAGTAGACTCTTCAAGGCAGTCTAGGATTTTCTATCATGCATCACAAAATTATGCCAACCTTCACCATGATCTATTTCTAAATTAACTTTAACATGCTTTAGTACCTGTGTTTTGCTGGACTTTCATAACAACATACCATATTCCAAGTTGCTTAAAGAAACAGAAATGCATTGCCTTATATGTAGGCATTTAGAAATGTAACAGAAAAGTGGTGGACTAGAGACCCTCCCTACTGCAATATATCTACATCATACCCAATATCTGCAATAATCTCATTGCCAAATAAGATCATTCTGAGGTACTGGTAGTTAAGACTTCAAAATATCAATTTTAAAGAGACACATTTCAAATAATAAGTTTCTAAATTCATATCTTTATACAAACAAGCAGAGAGAGAGTGACTGATTGATGCCCAGAAAAGGTTGCTTTCCTTGAACATTGTTCAGTTCTTTCATTCAACTTTATTTTCTAGTACCTAAAGGAAATTGGCATAGTAGCTTGACACTGGAATTTTCTCACATGATGATATATAGACATGAATAAATAGAGACCTAGATAGACAGAAACTCACCAACAATTCTCCAGATTTATATATAAATGTATATATCTACATTCTGATAATGAATTAAAAATTCTGATAAATTTTTGGAAGTAATATGTAATAGAAGATATGTAAATGTGTTTGTAAGAGTATAAATGTTATCAGAAAATTAGATATTAGTTTGAAGATAATCAGATAAAGCACCTTACTTCAACTTAGCAAAATATGTCTTTGCATTAAAATGGATTATTTCAGTTTCCTCATATTGTTATTTTTAAAAGCCTGAAATTTCATTTTCAACTAATTTGAAAAATAAATTTAAATTATCATATCTAAATATCTGTTTGTTACACATGAAAAGCTTTTGCACTGAAAAACGACACATGTTGTGAACTGCATTTGCTTTTAAAGTTTATATATACTAGAAATGAGGAATAACAGTGCCTTTGCCCCATGATAACAGGAATTAAAAACACAAACAAAAGCCACTCAGATCTATGAACATTTTAACTTTTGGAAATTTAATTTTCTTTGAATATAATTGTAATGAGTTTTCTCAGAATCATTTAATATTCTCCACAGTCTTCTCCCTCTTGCTGTGATCATTATTAATATTTGATAATGTGTTAGTTTTTCTCATGACCAAACAGGCTGATGGTCAATTAATGTCCAGAATAATATTAACTTTGAGGCTTATAATACTTTAAGCTCTCCCAGAGTGGAAATAAAATGTGTCACAGAGAAATATCTAGCCTGGAAAATAATTTCAATTTAAAGACAGGCATGGTGTACAAAAATGGTGCTGTTGTTTGCAAGATTTTCCTAATACACACTGCTTTCACAGAATTGAAGATCTTGAAATTCTTTCTTCACCAGTTTGAACTCTGAGAAGTCCTCATTTTTTTTGTGTTGTAACTGAGATCATTTTTAAATATGTTATGAAGAATAATTACATGCCGTCTGATAGCATCTACTGACAGAATTAGAGCCAGAAATAGGCCAAATTATTGCTAATTGGACATGGATGATTTCTTCCTATCCATCTTCACAAGACTCTTCTCTAGCTGACACTTAAGTCTTGCCCTGGGGTCCTGATGGCGCACACCCACCTCCTCTTACAGAGTGTTCCACAATTTCCAGGCTTCACTACCTCCCAGAACTACTTTCGCTGTGTCTGAAACAGTTTCTTCTCCCTGCCTAGTTCCATATGATCAAAATGCACACATCGTGTCATGGTACAATCTGACACTTTCTCCAATTTCTTTTTGGCAGCTAACTTTTCCCAAGGGGAAACGTGTACACCAAAGCACTGCCTGACACACTGAATCTGTTATAGGTTTATCCAGGTTTTAAAGTTTAGAAAATAAAAGAAGGAAAAATTGTGATTGTTAAATTAAGTCAAAAAGTGACTACAAGAATTACAGCATAAAGCAGTATTCACAAAATTACAAATTTTCTGCAATATCATCAGAAACAAGTTATCAAATGGTCCTCTTACCTGTTTCCATATTTTTCCTTACCTGTAGCTTGCATTATTTTGGATTAACAAGTCATATAATAACAATCATGTAATATCATTGTTTCTAGAGAAAATGTAATCCAGTGTTTCTTGTAGCATGATTGATGTAGACTTTTACTATTAGCTATTTTTTAGTAAAGATTGTTTCTCTTCAAACTTGGTATTAGTTATGTCATGGAGAACTAGGGCTGTTTACAAATTTTTCAGCATCTCATCTGAGGTTTGTTAGTATATATTTTAAAATTTCAGAATTTTTTGATATCTATACTTCAATATTTTTGAAACAACTACTATTTTTTCCTGAATCATTGTTTTGATGTTTTTCTTTTTTTCTTCCATTGTCATCATGCCATTAAGCTGGAAATGTGTAAGAACTTATACAAAAGTAACTGGTTCAGTTATTTTAGGCTGAAGGAAGAACATAAGTGAGGGCTCAATTGACTGAACACGAAGAGTGGGATAGAGTGTGTGGGTGAAGAAGCAAAAGCGAGAGACAGGAATAGAAGTTGTATAAAGAGCCACGTAAGGAAATGGTTTATGGTGCCTTCACATAACCCTGGAACTTACCAGGGAACCACTAACATGCTTTTAAAATGAAAGGTTTGCTGATGAATTATTGACCAGAAGACAAGTAATAAGTCAAATTACTAAGGTCATTAGCTTTAATGTCAAAGAAATGAGGTGTGAGTCTTGATATTGTCCTTATCAACTTGTGAAACACTGTCAGCCATAACTGAGCCATACTCAGAAATAACTGCTATGTCACACATATGTTCACTAAGTCTAAACTGATTGCATCCTTGACTTAACTGTCCTTTGATTGGGTTTCCAGAATCAGTGGCTACACCAAAGCCACTCGAATAACTGCAACCAAAAAGTAATTTAGGCTAGAAAGACTTTTACAAGGATGTTTCAATAGGAGAGACCAGTTGTAGTTTGAACCCACCTCCACTGAAACACAGCCACAGAGTGCTTTTAAGAACTGAATTGGCAGGGATCATAGATCATTTGTGCTTGCCAACTGGTCTTATCCAAAGCAAAGTGAACTTTCTCATTTTTTATGACAGGAGGTAAAAGGTACTTACGTATACAGCATGTCTGGAAGATAAGTGCTCTATCTTCTTTGAAAATTCTCTTTCTAATGTATAGCTATGAGATCCTTGAGAAAGATATTCCAACAACTGACAAAATTTTTGAAAATTGTATGAGCTAGTAAGTGGTCTATTTTGGAGAACATCCCATGCTCCACTGAGAAGAATGTTTATTCTGATGTTTTGGGATGAAACACTCTGTAGACATCTACTAAGTCCATTTGTTCATAGGTTTGGAAAACCTATCTTGAGTAGGTTGACAAATAATTACAAGTTTTCTAATGTGAACGCCCTAAAGAAAAGGAGCAGTGGGCCGGGGATCTGGCTCAGTGGCCTAAGCTCCTGCCTGGCAAGCGCAAGGTCATGAGTTCAATCCCCAGTGCTGATGTATGGAGGCTTGGGAAGGAAAGGAGTTTGGACAGATACTAGACTGAACCATAATTAATACACTTTTTATAAAAGTGTGTGCCCATGAGCACACATTACATTAGGGCTACCTCAATGCCCCTAAAGGAAATGGAGTAAATGAAGAAATCGAAGCTGAAGTTTCTTTCATTTTCCAATCTACCATGAAAGTGAATGAGACATTTAATCAGAATTGGGCTCCATTCCCAGCTGTGTTGTTTGTGAAATACTCTCTTGGGCAAAGGCTAGCTCTTGTTCTCTACCTCTCTTTACAGTTATTCCAACAGTAAATTCCAACATGAGACTCTTCAAAGGATTCTGACATCCTCTCTTCTATGTTCACAGAAACCGTGCAGGTCATGATCATTCATACAGAGAAGTGTGGCCAACATCTAACAGATCACTATGATTCTGTGGCCTTCATGCAATCTCTACACAGAAACCACAGTGATCTTTCAAAGAATCAGAGTCTCATTCAATGCTTACAGCTTCATGGACATTTCCATTTCATTTATGAAAGAGTCTACCCTAGGAAAGGAGTTCACCCTAGGAAAGCAAACAACAGAAACAGATTCTATAAGCTACTTTAATGTACAATTCCACCCTTGTGCATTTATTCAACAAACATTTATTGTCTTCATCTATATTATACATTCCTTTTTTTTTTAATGTCCTATATGAGCTGTTCCTTTCAGGATGTGTATTCCAGAAACATTTATCTGCTATTATACCTTGAGCAAGTTAGGCTATTTTGCCAAAGCATAGTAACAGGCTAATCTGTGTAAATACCAAGCAATCTGCAGTTTTTAATTATTGTCAATGTGATGGACAGAAATACTTAAATTTATGTTGATTAAATGAACTTCATGTTTATATTTATCACCTTGCATCTTTGCATATGAAATTTCCACATTCCAACATGAATTTGCTTCTTGTTGCTACTACATACAAACATTTTCAGTCTTTTGTATAAGTTTGTAAAAATTTTTGTCATAGTCGGGCATGGTGGCTCACGCCTGTAATCCCAGCACTCGGGAGGCTGAGACAGGCGGATCGTTGTGAGTTCGAGACCAGCCTGGGCTACAAAGTGAGCTCAAGGCCAACCTGAACGGCATAGTGAGACCCTGTCTCAAAAACAGGGCTGGGGATCTAGCTCAGTGATCTAAGCGCCTGCCCAGCAAGTGCAAGGTCATGAGTTCAAGCCCTGGTGCCGCAAAAAAAAAAAAAAATTTGTTATATATGTTGTGGATATACAAATTTTTCTCTCTGTTTTTATCGTTGTTTAAAATGAGTTTTCTTTTTTTTATATTTAAAAAAACTATGTTGAGTCCATCTTTCTGTACCACTTGTACAGTATTCTGACAGTATTTTTAACTGTCATTTTATTTCTGTAGTAAATAAATAAATAAATAAAAATAGAAGGTATGTCTTACTTTTCTCTGGAAATTTCTTAACTTTCAGTACTGGATTCCTTTTTTGATATGTTATCATTGACAACCTATCAACTGAAGATCCAGCCTTTTATATTGTGAAGACTCTAGGATACTTTAAGATGTCTCTATTTTTTCTCATAGCAGACAGGAGACTCAAACCCTACACTTTCATCTTTTTACATGATGAAAAATGTGGGACAATGAAAGTGGTTGACAGTTTTACTGAACAGATACAATACAAGGGTGTGCCACATACCCTTTTATTTGTTAAAGATAAAAATAGTAAAAATAGGCTTATCTTTCAGTTAAAAGAGCCAAAAAGTTTTTTTGCCACAAAATATGTATGACATGCTAGGTGGTTTTAGTGCCTTGGAGAAAAACAAAGCGGGGAGAGTGATAGAGGCAAACTTTTTAATTTCTACCCTTTGTATAGAATCTGACTTCTATTAATAGCACTGCTAATAAGCAGTGAAGGAAGACAGAAAAACAAGTTAGAAAGGAAATGTAGTAATGGAAATTGTTTATAATAATAATTTCAGAGGCAATGGAGAAAAGTTATCAGAATGTAGAGACTGCAGAATTTGCTGGAATATTTCATTGGGTTAGGAGAAGGAGAAGACTCAAAAGTGACATTTTAGATCAAGAAAACTGGAAAGGTGGGGATACCATTTATTGAAATGGGACACATTTTAAGTGCAAGAAACTTGATAGGAGGAAATCTCAGAAATCAGATTTAGAACTTCTGAAGTTTGAGGTGATTGCAGGAGAGCTATATATAGGAGTTCAGGAGGAATGTCAAACTGAATATACAATTCTAAAAGCTGTCAAAATACAGATGATATTTACACCACACACTGCTGTGAAATCTACAAAATATGTTCATTGACTTCTGGAGTTTTCCAAGTCTTTAGATTGGAAGGAGGAGAATGAATTATAAGTAAGATTGGGAATACAATTGGTGAGTGCTGAGCAAAAACAGAAACTATAGTATCCTAAAAACCAAGAAAGTGTTTCGAGAGGAGTCCATGTTCAGCTGTGTCGAATTCTGCTGATAATTCTGTAAGATGAGTTTTGATGATTGACCAAACATTTAGCAAACAAAGGTTATAAAGTATCTCAATAAGATACAAAATCCCCAGTAAATATGGGGAAAGGGTAAGAAACTGCTAAAGGAAAAAACAACTCAGGGAAAAGGAGAAAAGAAGGAAGGGAAAAGAAAAGATATAGATTTGCATATATATATATATATATATATATATATATATATATGATAGATAAGATGATTGTACTACTAATTTTATTAGTTCTTAGAACAAAACAGTTAACATTCATAGGACTGGACCAATTCTGTATTCCTATACCTGGTAATCTGAGCAACTCTTGAAGACAGCTGTACAAAATAACAACCTTTGGTATCTTCCAATCACCTTGTTTAGAAAGTCTATATTGTTATTGTTTTGGGCTCTCTATTATTGTTATTTATCTGTCTTTATAGTTTCTTATTTTTCTTGTGCTTTGTTCTGCTATTTCCTCTAGCACAGAAAGAATAGATGTACATGTATATGCTTATACATGCCTAGAACTACTCCTAAAAAGTTTATAAGAACAGATTTGATTAAGTATCAAGATATGAACAGCTACTTTGAAGAAAATGAGACATGATGGTAGCCATAGCTGATTTCTTATCTTCAGGTTCTGAAGTCCAGTAATGCTTTTATTCTTTGATTTGATTGGTTTAGGTTTGTTTTCTACTATTTGATTGCAATATGCGAGAAGATATGAACAGCTTTTTTGAAGAAAACAAAGGACATTAAGGTACCCATTGTTGATTTCTTATTGACTGGTTTGAAGGACTGTAATGCTGTCACTCTTTTCTTTTATCTGGTTTTATATAATTTTGTTTTATCTGAATTTATTGTGTGTGAAGGTATGAACAACCATTTCAAAGAAAACAAGAGACACTAGGGTATCCATTGTTGATTTCCTGTCATTATGTTTTGCAGACCTGTATTACTTGCATTGTTCTGTTTTGATCTGCTTTGTTGTGTTTTACTCTGTTTTGTTTTGTTTTATTCTCTTTAAAATAAAAAAATAAATAAATAAAGGAAAAAATGTTAAGATTCCAGAGAAGAAATGCAGACTTTCAGACTTCCTCTGAAGAAATAATCATAATGACTCTAGGCTTACTATTAGTATGTTAATTGTGACAAATGTACTATATTAATGTAAGATGTTAACAGTAAAGGAAACAATGTAGAGTGAGCTATCTTTGCAACTTTAAAATTATTAAAAATAAAATGTTAATTTTTAAAAAAACCAAAGTATCTTGCTAACAGCTTGCAGTAAAATAGTAGGGATTAACATCTACTTGGACAATATTGAGGAGAGGATGTGAGGAGAGAGATTTGTTCAACATTACAAGGAAATTTGATCTAAAATGCAGAATAATTGTGGTCAATTTAGAAGAAATTTGACATTGAGATATTTTTAAAAGAAATTGCATGTGGTAATTCTGAATAGATTGACTCAGTAAAAAGTAAAAATAGGTTTTCTAGAAAAATATTGGGACATTTCTAGGAAATAAGTAAAATATGGTGCCTTGGTCAAGGAGTTCAACTCCTCAGTTATAACTGGAAATGCCGAGTACATGGAAAGGTGCTCTACCGTATGGAGGTGGGTAAAAATATTGTGAACTAGCTTCTTTTGTGCTTGTCTTATTTTTTCCTGATAAATGATAAAGAAAGTGATTAGTAAAGAGTTATGATCAGAAATGTTATTGATATTTTGAGAAGAAATTACAAAGTATGAAACTCAGATAAGAAGTAGGAAAGGAGGTAATGGAAATACAATACATTTTCTGTAC
Source organism: Cuniculus paca (assembly GCA_004365215.1). NCBI lineage: Eukaryota > Metazoa > Chordata > Mammalia > Rodentia > Cuniculidae > Cuniculus > Cuniculus paca. Next base: position 17,056 of record RJWT010019388.1, read on the forward strand.
TATAAAAATCAATAATTCCACATTTAAAATTTATTCTATCTTTGAAACATGCCTCTAGGCACTTTGATGCAACTGTAAAAATAAAGCAGTTCCTAATCTAATAAAACTTGGATTAATGGTCATACATTTTAATTAAGACAAATTGTGATTTTCTTTAGTTATGTTCTCTGGGGCAAGTTCATTCATGGAGAAAAAAGTAATCAATGAAACTTGAAACTTTGCTAGATGATGATATGAAATGAGAGTAAATGAAGAAGAGCAATTTAATTATAGTCCTGGTAAAAAAGTGGAGGAGTGGCAAGTATAATGGTAGGCAGGTCCTAATGGAAATCAAAAGATTTCTTAGATAGGGAAATTAGAGGGACAATGATAGAATAATTGTTTGTTGGAGGAATGTGATGATTGAATTTGAAAGTATAAACTACTTTCATAAAGGAAATGGTGACAATTCTTGATTCTTTTGCAAATTATAACAATCTATAGCAGACTGCAATAAATTCTGGTGTGGATCTTGAGCATATATATATATATATATATATATATATATATATATATTTATTCCCCAGGTGTTTCAAGTTCAATCCTATGCTAGGGTATGACCATAGGAATGAATAAATGGATGAAGCAGGATAGAAGCTAAAATCATTGAAGGAAATGAGAAACTAGAGAAAGTTCAGCTACAAATGTACTAGAACTTTAAAAGCACCAAGATTTATAAAAATACTAGGGTTGGACAGCATAATGGTGGTCAAGATAAGTGATTCTAAAGTGGATATTTAGTGTAGTTGGTGGTATAGTTGATTCCAAACTGTGTGGTATTGTTTTTGTTGTTATTTTGTTTTGTTTTGATTTGATTTTTGAGAAACGACGAGTAGAGAATGATTTTGAAGTATCAGTGGAGAATTGCGAAGTGTTTTAGTCTACAGACAACTCAGATGTTCAGTGATATAGGCAATAACAACAACTATATACATGATTTACATATATATCATAAGAGGGTGAAGAGAAACAATGTCTACATTTACTGAAGAGCCAAAATATTTAGAAATTTACTGATTACAGGTCCTCAGTTCTAGAAGGAATAAAATCATCCCAGAATGTAGAAAACTAGGGGTATACTTTCAGCAAATGGGCCACCGGAAGCCAAAGTGTGAAGAAGCAGAGTGCGTATCTCCAAGAGTACTCAACATATACACAGAAAAAGAGTGCCATTGACCCTGCTGTCCAACACTCCACACGCCTCATGCTATGAATAAACTGCTTTGGTTTTAAATAATGGACTCTTCCAAACAAGATCTGATTTATAAAAGCTAAACAACAAATTAAAGTTTAAACCGATTACTGGAAA
>RJWT010019389.1:0-18418 GCA_004365215.1 Cuniculus paca
TTTGCTTCTCTGGTTTTCTCATGGGTCTCAGTCTCAATTTGACTGTTCTTGCCCTTTTTAGTAACACAGCCTGTATCCTGAGATACAGTGAGAAACAGTTTGATCAGATGTTTCAATAGAGAGTAATTAGGAACTTCCCATCCTGAAGCAGCAGACTCTCTTTGCCCTTCACCTTGCCTCCTCCTGCCTCTTCCATTCAGTCATTTCTACACGTATATTCCATTCCTGTGCATCGTCTTTCTACCTTCACATTCTGTGTCAGCTAATGGTCTTTCAGCTCTGAGAAAAAGACAGCCCATGGATTATCCAGTTTAAGATATCTTTACTAACAAGGGGAATTATTAACTCACAGAAGAAATTAGCAGGCAAGATGATTCTCAGGCTGGTTGATCCCAGCCACATCCTCAGGGATCCTGTTTTTTTCCACCTTTCTGTTCTCTTATCTTCAGCATGGTCATCACAGGCTGACTCCCCTCCAGGCTGGAAGTGGCTTCTGCAGTCCCATATACCATACACACATGTGGAGAAACATCCAGGCCAATTTCCCTCTCGTGCTTCTTTTCTTAAGAGTGAAGAACATTTCCATGATGGCCTTTCAGTGAATTTACTGCCATGTGGCAAAGGGGACAGGATCACCAGACATGGCTCTGAGTGGGGAGTATTAACCTGGGCATGGGAAGGAGTAGTGGGCTCTGCCCAGTGTGGAATAAAATTCTGTAGTAAAAAGTGAACAAGGAAAAAAGTGAAGACCAGAGACGTGACCCACTTGGAGAGAAGGTTAGAGGTAATGGTTTCAAAGAGAGAAAGAGTATAAAATTGTCAGTCAGCCAGGTGTGGTGGCACATGCTTATGAATCCTAGCATTCTGGGAGGCAGAGGCAAGAGGATCACAGGTTTGAGCCCAGCCTGGCCAATTTTATTATGTTTCAAAGTAAAAAGAAAGGGCTGGGGATGTAGCTCACCATGAAGCCCCTGGGTTCATTCCCCAGTCCAACAACGATGTGGTAGATACATACATATGTACATACATAGAATCTAGAGATACTTGAATGTACCGTATTAAGGGAAGACCAGGAGATGTTTAAAATGTCGAGGGTGTTACCACGGAAATCGGTAGGAAAAAAAGACAGCAGAGGAGTCTTAGTGCTGAGGTCAAAAAACGAAAAGACTGGAGTGTGGAGGTTGAGAAGGAGGTGTCCCAGGCTGAATTGGCAGTGAAGGCTCACAAGAAAGCCTCGCACTAGGCTGCCGATACATGAGCTGGCCCAGGTCCCAGGCCCTGGGACTCTAGGTATCTAAGGCAACACAGGGGAGAACCCAGTCACTCTGTATCTCAGTGCCCCACTTGGGAATCTGTCCTGGGTGTTTGGGCCATTTTGGAAGGGAGTGAGGCCCTGACACCTTCCTCTTTGAACCACTCTGACTACCCCAGGAGAGACCCTTAGGGCCAGGGTCATTTGGAGGCTTGGTTGGGCAGACGTGGCTACCAGGTGTGGCGGGTCTGCCCAGCTGTTTTCTGTAGCTGCCTCTTTCCCTAGACCTCCCAGCTGGGTCTCTTTCACTTAGACATGGGGCTTCCCCGAGCCGGGAGCAGGTGAGGCTTCCTGTCCTGCCACCTGGGTGGGATATGGGCAGGGAATGAGTTGAGGGAGGCAGGCATCCATTGTAATGGCCAGAGCAGCCGCCCTGTTACTACGGCGTATTTCACTTTTAATTCTGACATATAATGTAATGATCTTTTTTAAGGCCCGATGATATTATCTGCCTGACTAGATTATTGAGTCTTCATCATCTCCAGATAAATTTATGGCCAAGACGAGGCTCAGGATTTATCATCAGTCAATAGAGCTCGATACTCTAACAAGGCGTGTAATAAGATATACATATTTAATGATCCAAGGGGAGGAGCGCTAATGGGAGCCCAGAGCAAGTGGTCCGGGGGCCAGGGCTCTGCCCTGGGGCTGCCATGGCTGTAGGAACAGGGATGGGTTCTTGCCCTGTAGTCCCCAGTGCTGGTCTTTCTCAGGACTGTCTTGGTCTTCTCCTGCCCAGGACCCCAAGAGGAGGCAGGCAGAGAAAGAGAAGCAGAACGCAGTTCAAAGCCTGAGCTGGGGCCAAGGCCTCGCCAGCACAAAGGGTGCACGCGCCTCTGGAGACTCCTCTCACTTACAGGCCTCAGAAGAGCAGGGTGTCCTAAGACCCTGTCACCCAGGCCCCTGAGCATCAGGGCGGGCCCACAAGGGAGGGAGTGCCGGGGCTGCGTGCCCAGCCTGCACTGATGGTGACGGATGGTTTTTCATTATAGCCTCTCAGGTCCTGCCCGCGCCCTGTGTGGAAATTCTATTTATTCCCTAATTTGTAAAAATTCCCTCTTTATCTGATCCCAATCAGGGCGGGGTAATTGGCTCTCTGGGGCAGCGGCTGGGGTCCTTGATGAAGAGCTATGTGGATGTACCCAGCCCGGCCCCCACCCGGCCTGCCACCAGGGCCCACAATTAATAATGATTTGCAAATGGCAGACAAGCAATAACACAGAAAGATGTGGCGTCCGCACTGCCTCTTCATTTCCTCCCCTCACAGATATAAATGGCCACAGAACAAAAACCCACCACTATAAATTCTGGAATTAGTTATTCACCAGCATAAATGGGACCTGGAGCCACCAGCCTCTTTCCCTGCCACCCTTGCCTCCTTTCCTTGATCAGATTCTAGTCTTAGGTGTGTTCCTAGTCTGGCCCCTTCCTCTTTGGCCTCTTTGACTCCTGGCTCAGCTCCTCCGCTTCATACTGCCACTCTAGCAACCCCTTCCTGAACAAGCTTCGCAGTGGTCATCTGCTTTGGGTGGCCAGCTTCCTCTGAAGGAGCCTGAAACAGCAAGGGGGATTGGCCCTCAGCTTCCTCTCATTGACCTGTCTGGGTGCCTGACTTGGCTTTCACCCCCATCTGTATCAGTGTTTCTTTTTTTTTCTTTTTTTTTTTTGCTACTGGAGATGGAACTCATGACCTTGTGCTTGCCAGGCAGGCACTTGTACCACTGAGCTAAATCCCCAGCCCTGTATCAGTGTTTCAGTGGAGCTGACATAGCCTGCCAGGCTTGGGAGTCTGGACAAGGGATGGTCTTGGGTGTCTTTGTCATTTAGGACCAGTCTAGCCTTTTGCCTGGCCAAGTCCAAGTTGGGCTTCTAGTAGCCAAATGTGGTGTGAGTGACTTCAGGAGTTGGATGCTTGCTGGTCAGACAGCTCTGGGATGTTGGCACAGGCATTTCCTGGGCACCATGCCCTCTCGGCCAGGCGCGTCCTCCCCCTGTCCCCCAAGTGGCTGTGAGCTGGCGGGTAATGGGCGTGTAATGGCCTCATTTCCATGCCCGGCCTCCAGGAGCGGCGGTAAGTGTTTGATTGCCTTAATTTCCAAACACATCATTATCCCAGCTTTACCAGCGCTTAATAAACACTTTATGAGGATTTTTTTAAAAACATCTTCGGTCCGCATACTTCTCTGAAGTGATAAACTCTAATTAAGTCTAATATTTAAAAATATGGTAATGGTGAGTTGTTTGAATAAGTGGACTGCATTTCTGTAATTTCATTATTACGTAAAACACGCTAATTATTTGGAGCGCGCTTATTACGGAGAGAGAAATCGCCTGCTAATCAAGATGAAATTGCCTTTTCCCCTTATTGTGGAGCCACCGTCATCCTTCACCATCAGCCCTGTGGCACTTTAGGCACCTCAGTGGGGTGGAGGGGGCTCCGGGGAGGGGCGGAAAGAAAGGGTCACTTTGGAGTCGAGGCTCTCAGGACCCTGTCTGGGGGAGAGGTGGGAAGCCACAGGAACCTTCCCTGAGGAGAGAGTATATGTCTGGCAAATGTGTCTGGTGGACCAGGGGCTTTGAGCCAAGTCTGGGACAAGGGATAGGGTGATGAGGAGTATAAGGATATTATTGTTAGAGTAACAATATTATTATTGGATGTTACTGGAATCACAGCATTAATAATAACCCAGATGCTATTTTTAAGCACTTCACAAATAAAAACTCATTTCATCTTTTTAACAGTCCTTTGAGGGAAGTAGTTGCTATAATTATTATTATTCCCATTTTAGAGAAAAAAATCAAAACAGAAAAGTTAAATAAAGTTCAAGAACTGGCTCAAGTTCATACAGTAATTATGTGGTAGAATTTGCATTCACACTCAGAATCTGAGGGGAGACAGGGTGCTCTGCTGTTCCAGCTGTAAATTTCCTGCCTTGGCTGCAGATCTTCAAGTGATGTGTGATGCTGCACCTTGAACTGTAGCCAACTGTAGCTTGGGATGCTGCCCCTACCATAGAGTTGCCAGATGTAACAGATGAAAATATAGGACACCAGTTAAATTTAAATTTCAGATAAACAACAAATAAGTTTTTAGTGTAAGTATGGGCTGACCCATGGCAGCTTGCTCTCAGCGCATCACTGCCACCAGAATTTCCAGATAAGCAGGCAGACAGATGTATTTACAAACTGAGGATCTAGAACACTGACATACTCCAGAGTTTTCGCTCCTTGATTCTTACTGCATTCCTGCTCCTTGCATTCGTCTCTCCTTCCTCCCCAGCTCTGTACTCCATGTTTGCTGGTCTCTGTACCAAGAACTCTGGCCCCATCCCTAACCCATTCGTGGAGATCACTAATACCGTGTTACCAGCAGAGATTGTTAGGTGGGACCTCAGGACGTCTGCTTGTTCCTTAGGCCACATTGCCTCTTGCCTGAAAGGTCAGCAGCTTGCCACCTTGCTGTTCCTGTTTGATTTACCCCGTGTATCATTTCGTTTTCCTCCTCTTTCCTGGTCCCAACAGAACCATGTGTGAGTCATATATGACAGAGATGTCATGTCAGAAGGGCATGGAAAGTGTGGACAGTTCAGTCAGTGCAGACAGGACAACAGGCTAGCCATTGAGGAACACTGGAACTTTTGTTTCTTACCACACACAAACACATTCCAAATAGAATAAGAAGTTATATATAAAATTTAGCTGAAAGTATGAGAAAATACAGGGTTTTTTTTTAAAAGAACACTGGGATAGGGAAAACCTTCTTAAGCAAGATACTAAGCCTCAAAGTCATAAGGAAACACCTGATAAATTTAGATTGTCCCATAGGAATCTGAGTTCATCCAAAGCTAAATTCATCACTGTCCCAAAACTGCATCTTCTCTGGGATTCGTGGTACTCATTCCTCTCGAAGCCCTCCCATTGTTCACTCTCCTACACACTCTCTTGCCTCCACCACTTCACCTTTTGGCTGTATTCCACCATCTCTCCCACTGCTGCTAGTTCTAGGCCAGCCTTTCTAGTTTGGTCCAATATGCTAAGTGATCTCTCTGCCTTTAGAGTTAACTTCACCAATCTATGTTCTCCTCCTAGGATGATAATTTGGACCACTGATCTGGCCCAGTCATTCCCCTCCTTAAACATGTTACTGTCTCCATGACATTGCTAGGATAAAACCTTGAGCTCTTCAGGTTTTTTTTTCTCTTTCAAGACAGGGTTTCACTATGTAGTTCAGGCCAACTTTGAACTTAAGCCCAGGCTGGCCTCAAACTTGCATGGATCCTCCTGCCTCAGCCTCCTGAGTGCTGAGATTATAGGTGTGCATCACCATGCCCAGCTCTTCAGTTTAGCATTAGGTTCCTTAGGATTTCCTCTCACTGCTGGCATTACCAGTTTCATATCTTGACTTCCTTGCTTATTCTTTATCACCCATCACCTACTTGCTAAACTTAATTTTGGGGTTGCTCCCTCCATTTCATCTCCAGAAATGTGCCTGTACTGTTCATTATTTTGAGAAATTTAACCAAACTTGTCAGGCTAGCTTCCCCCATCCCAACACCTCTGCTTAGCTTTGTTCATGCAGGAGTCCATTCCTAAGCCTCAGACAGAACTAGGTGTCTTTTCTGTATCTCATTTTCTGATAGACCTGTACCCCTAACAGGGCAGTTTCTCAGCTCTTTGAAGAAGGGAGCTATAGGGTCTTACACATCCTTGGACCCAACATGGCCCACTACCCCAGCACATTGAGAGTTAGTGTATGCTTACTAAATGAATTGAGTGTGTGAATGACTCTCCAAGTATTTCTTGGACCCTGTTGCTCTTGGGGGTCTTCCTGGCCAGGCCCTGCTTCCTATCCTCTACTCTTCAGTTCCCAGGTAAGTGCAGCCTCTGTGTGAGCTGTGACTGGGTGTTGTAAGGGACCTGAGCCACCCTTTCACTGTTCCCTTGCCAAGCAGATACTTGACTACCCTTGGGCCCAGCCAGCAAACATGTCCTCCCTTGCTACATACTAGCTCCACTGGTCTCTCTGAAGGCTTATGCAGCTACCCCTCTCCCTTTATGGACTTGGCAATATAAAAATATTTCCAACATTAAGAATATTAATGCTCAAAAAAAAGTCACCTCATCTCACGTTGATGACCCAGTAGGAACACACATTAGCTTTCCAGAACTGAAGGTGAGGAAGACCTATGCTTGAAGGCATTCACTGTGGAGACAGAGCTGTGCCTCTGCAACCCCCCGACTCCCTGCCCCAATACAGAAGCCTCAGAAGCTTGCAGAGGTTCTGGAAGGCAAGGCTGCTAACCCAGGAAGTGCAGAGCTTTGAGGACTAAGAAACTGTCTTGTCACTAGACTCATTTTACTGTTGTCCTCTCAACTTTTGGCCTATTAAAAGCCCCAGATCTGTCGCTGGTGCTGCTTCTGCCCAGTGTCTTTATCTTTTAATTGTGCCATTGATTTTTATTTTTTAACTGGTCAGTAGTTTGTATTGACTCTTATCAAGGCTCCAAGGGGTGGGGGCAAGAGCCTGGGCTGACAGCCTGTAACTACCATTCCACTGAGTTGAGGTGAGCTTGAGCAAGTTTCTTCCTCCCTCTGGTCTCTTTTTCTGTAGTGGACCAATTGCAACACATTAAGACTCCAGAATCCCCAGTAAACAGGATCAGCAGTCTGTGGAGGGAGTGGCAATTGATCTCATCAAGTGTGCTGGCCCATCTGTCACCTGTGCCATAGATTGTGCAGTATACACTGTTCTCACCATCAGGTCATCCAGAGAACTAGTGTCTTGGCCTCTTCAGGCAGAGGAGTTCCCAACATAAGGAGTAGCTTGTGCAAAGCTGTGCGGTGCAGCACCCTGTTCAGTGCCCTCACTGGCAGAGGCTGCCGGTCACCTGTAGTGGAGAAACCTGAAGCTTCGAAAAATGAAGCACTTGTCCAGTCAGCCAACCAGTGGTTGAAGTTTAAGACCAGAACAGGTTTATCTGACTCCAAAGCCCACTCTGTCCTTTCCAGAAAGTATTAAGACTCTACTCCTTGAGACTAGACTACAGGAATCAGGGGTAGAGTGGCGGAGATGAGACCAAGGATAGCAGTGGTCAATTTTAGCAGAGGCTTTTAAGTCACAATGAAGAGTGTGGGTTTTGAACATTAGAGAACAGGGAGTCACTGAAGAGATGGAAGAGGGAAGGGCCTGGCCAGATTTGTGTAAGGAGAGTCACTGCAAGAGGACGGGTTTGGAGAGCGGCCAGCCAACAGGGTTTTGCAAGCCAACAGGAAGTAAAGGGGTCTGGACTCGTGAGTGGCTGTTGCTGGAAGGAAGGACAGTAGATGATGAGAGATGATGAGATCAAATCTGTAGAAATTCATACTCGATTAGATTGGGGGGGTGAAGAGAGGATGAGGTGTCAAGCCTGACTTAGGTTTCTCCCCTGCCGTTCACTGGTGCAGAGAACAAGCGTAAGAGGGAGCTTGGGGAGAATAACTGTTCATTACCGGAAACATTTGGAGTCTACCTAGAGATGTTTGAGAGCCATACGAATTTATAATGTGCTCAGGAGAAGGGTTCAGGATGGAAACGGTGACTTCAGGGGCAGCGGAACCTTAGTCTTTGGGTGAAGTCACCCAGTGTATAGTGCTAGGAGTCTCAGACAGGGCCTGGGGCTGGGGGCCCACACAGATATGGGTCAGTGCTTGCCTACTGGGTGGGTGGGTGGCCTGGGGGTCTGGACTGGGACACTCACTTGGGTTAGAGGCAGATGGAGTGATTTGTCCAGCAATGAAGGAGGAGTCACATGAAGTCAATAGAAAACTAATTTTCTTTTCTGCTGGAAGAAATGAGGTGTGTGGCCGCTGGGTAATTGCAGATAACGAGGGGACTTATTCTTAATATGCACAGCGGCTATGGTCTCCAGAGTGCAGGAGACAGGAAGGATTGGAGGTGCCCTGGCAGGGCTAGGCTTATTTAGGGAGAAAATCACCTTCTCATAGCCCCTCCAATGGTGCCATCAGTTCCTCCCCCTCCCCCTCCCAGGCTCCTTCCCATCCACTGCCGAGCTCCTCCTGTCACAGCCCCTCCTTCCTCCACCTTCTACCCCCACAGCACAGGCATACACACTAAGGGAGACAAATGACAGGGTCTCAGCTGAGCGGGGTGCGTGTCCGGCCCATAAACCACAGGGATGGGTCACGTCTGGAGTTGCCATGGCCGCTAGTACCCACCCATCTGTCTTTCCACCATTCTGCCTCAGATTGAGCCTCATGGCTTCCTGAGTCCCTGGGGTGACAAGGTGTCGTCTCCATATGTATAGCCACCACAGACAGGTACATATATGTTGAACTCAGTGACAGGATCTTGTCTTCCTTGGCTGCTCTAGGTAGGCTCTGCTGAGCTGTCAGACTAGTGACACAGACCCTTGGCTGATCAAAGTCTCCTCACTCACCCATAGTCCTTCCTAGCCCTGGGTGGGAGGGGTTCCCCTTTCCTAAGCTGAAGTGCGGGGAAGAGTGGGCCTGGGGGTTCAGTCCATGACAGATGCAGAGGCCTCCTGACCCCACCTTGACCTTACCACCCCCCCACTTGATTATGACATTGATGTACAATATTTCTGCAATCACAGCATCGATCCCATGAGGGCTGGTGGCAACTGAGGTCCTGGTCATGGCCCAGGAGCACTGAAGGGAGGCAGGGAAGGAGTGGGGAGGAGAGGCAGGTGAGAAGATGGCAAGTGATGGCTTCTCTGGGCAGCTCAACTGAGAAGCCCAGGTACTTGAGCAGCTTCTATACTAGGCTGACTCTGTCGACAAGCTTGAGGCAGCTCCACTCATGCTGTGGTGATGGAGTAAGTCCTGGCTCATGTCCACAAAACAGATCCCAGAGTGCCTGCAGCTCCCAGGGTGTTAGAACAACTTAGAGCACTTTTTCTGGGGAACACATTTCTAGAGAAAATGCTTGTGACAAAGTCTGTCACAGTGACATACTTCACTCGGGGTGTGGGCAGAGGCAGGGAGAAGGCTGACATACCCAGGTGCATGTGGTGGAGGGCTGATGGCCAGGGCTGGAGCCACATAGAACAGTACCCAGGGCAGGTGTGTCTCCCAGACCCCTGTCCTAGCGGTGCTGTCACCAGCACCTTGTCACCAGTGATTATGGCTTAGGCCACATCTCTCACACACACGCAAGTGCCAGCAAAGTCACCCTGGCTGTGGGCGTGATGAATGGCCGCACAGTAATGAAATGGAGACATCAAGGCGGGTGGCGGGAAGACGGAGTGTGGCGGACAAGCCGTCCCCACGCAGCGGCAACAAGAAGGATCGCTCAGCGGCCGGGGGCCGTCAAGGGAGAAATTACACATTTACTCTGCCTTTTTCTTACTGCGACGGCGCCCATATATCACCACTGGGGCCGGGACAGGACATGCCGGCCAATTTCCAGCATGAATTATGGGACTGAAAAGCATTTGCCGGCCCAGCATCACCCAGCCCAACCTGAAGCTAGAGATGGAGCCACAAAGGCCGGGACCCCCTCTCTAGCACCTGTGTCTCCTAAATCTGACCTTTCTTCCCACTCCCACCCTTGTAAGAGCACCTATGGGCATGGAGGGGAAGGGTCCAGGGCTGGGGCTCATCTAAATGTCTTCTCTTCCTCTCTTTAGATGACTGCAAGAACATTGCCAACATCATGAAGACACTCGCATATCGAGGCTTCATCTTCAAGCAGACATCAAAGCCATTCTGATTGGCCGAGGATGGGATGGGGCAGGACAGGGTAGCTGCTTGGCCCAGCCCAGAATCCTCCTCTCCCTCACCAGAGGGGAAAAGGGAGAGTGGCACAACCCTGCGCCTAGTGTCCCCCAGCTGCCCTATGGATGTGTGTCCGGGGCAAGGGCTGGGCCACTTGGCCCCTCTGGAGCAGACACTTTGTGTCCTCCACCCCTCAATCTCAGCCCAGTATTAGCCCCTTCCATGTGGGCCTGGGCTAGGGGGACCCAGGCACTCACTGCCTCCTCCCTGGTACACAGGCTTCTGCTGGGGCCATCAAGCCCCCCTGTGCCCCTTCCCATCCATAGTGCATGGTGTGTGGTGCCCCCAGGGCTCCAAGACAGATCAGGCCCCACCTTGTGTCTACCCCCAGCCCTGCTGTGAACGTGCCACTGAATAAAGTTGGGGAAATGAGGCCTTGGGTGTGTGCAAAGGCTGTTGCCGTGCTAGTACTGTCAGGCTATGAAGATGGAACGTGCTCAGACTGCCTCTTGTGCACAAGAGCACCAGCGTGTGGCTGGCACACCCTTGCGGAAGTATGCACAGGTCTGGAGGGAAGTGGATGTCTCAGAAGGCATTGTTGTGTGCAAGGCCATTAGGAACATAAAACCACAATGAATGGGGCAGGGGTTTGGGCAGTACTGGCAGGGTTGGGGGGATGTTGCCCAGACAGAGCCTGAACACAGGCCAGCTCAGACCACCCCCCGAAGACAGCAGGTGAGGCCCCACCTGGCTGCCCTTCCCAGAGGCCATAGGGTGTGGGAAGGGAAGTGGGAACGGCCCAGTCCAAGTCAGCAGCTCTATTTACACCACAGCACCACCTGCACCCAAGCTGGCCTCTCATGGCTTCTTGGCTTTCTTCACAGAAGATGAGCTGGAGGCTGATTCCCGTCGCTTCCGCTGAGGAGACACAGAAGGTGCCCAAGTCAGTGGCTCCAAGGCCTAACTCAGGCTTAGCGTGTGTCTACACTCCCAGGAAGGTGACACCCACTGGTCAGCCCTCTCCTTCCCTCAGCCTCAGCCTCTCACAGGCAGGAACCAGAGAGAGCAGAGCTGGCAAGTGCATGTGTCCACTCACAGGGCTGGGCACATTCCCCAGCCTGTTGGGGCTCTTACCGAATTGGGCGTGAGGGGTGCACCCACAACGTCGATGAGGGTGTCCTTGGTGGGGTCAGGGCCAAGCCCAGGTTCAGACACTGCTGGCTCAGTAGAGGCTGGGACTGGGCCTGCTGCAGGTGTGGCAGGGCCCCCAAGGATGCCTGTGCGGGCCAGTGCTTCATGCCGGTGCCGCAGCATCTGGAGCTCGTACTCGCAGTTGGCACAGGCCTGCTTGAGCTCATAGAGCAACACGAGGTCACTACGCAGCTCGTTGAACATATGCACCAGTTCCTCGGTGGGCGTAGGGCTCAGCTCTGAAGGCAAGCAGAGTAGAGCTGTAGGTGAGGCCTGCAACGTGAAGTCCCCAGCCCAGCCAGCCTCCACCCAGCCTGGGTGAGGGTGTCCCGAGGCTCAGCCCACACTCACCCACGCCAAGCTCCAGCAGCATCTGTTCCAGAGCCTTGATCTTCTTCTGACCCACAGAGCTGGGCAGCTTCATCTGCAATGACCCAGACAGCTAACACCCTCTGCCTACAGTGACTGAGGATGAAGGGGGCTAAAGGGCGTTGGGGAAGTTGAGGTTGGTATTGGGGCTGGAGGTCACTGAGGGCCAGAAAAGAAAATACCCAGGAAGTGGAACATAGTGAAAGTTATGCCCGCAGCCTGGCCATGTCCTATGATCCTGGCAAAGCCACTTCAATCTACAATCACCTCTCCTGTTGCTCCAGCTCCAACAGCTGCAGTACTCAGGCTGCCTGGAGCCCAGGGCTCAAATAGATAAAAGGAGGTAACTCACGTACCCGCTGACTCCGCAGCGTGACTCCTGCAGACTTGAAGTCTGGAAACTTGATGCCTGCAGTCTCAGGAACAGCCTAGGGGAGAAGGAGTTAAGGAGACCAAGGTGTCACAGGGAGTGGGGCCAAGGTCAGCCCCAGCACATCACCAACTCCGATCTCTCAGAGCTCCCATTCAGGATGGTGCCCTGTGCCACCCTCCACCCAGAGCTGGGCTGGCTCCATCTCCACACCGGCTTCTCAGCCTCCTTTTTCTGGGGTAGCTTCTTCTTGGGGGCCTTGCGTTCTGTGCGTCGCTGCTCTGCAGTGGTGTCTGCTGCAGTAATCAGCTTCTGCAGGTCCTGGCTGCGTTTCTCCCGTTCCTTCTTCCGGGCCTCGATCTTGCGCAGCTCCTGCAGCAGGTACTCCTCCTCTGCCACCTGGGAAGGTGAGAGATGCTGAGCGCATGGGAGGGCAACGTGCGGCAAGGGTGCTGGTCTATCTAAAGGGATGTGAGGCAGAAGGGCTGAGGGGGATACAGGAGAGCAGGGAGAGTCAGCAACAGACTGGGGTGAGGGAGTTGAGGGTATGGAGGACAGAGGCAGTAAGCAAGGCTTTGGGGGTTGGGTAAAGGTGTGAGGAGCTTAGGGCTGACCTGCTCTGGGGTCCGGTTGTAGAGACGCTCGAGCTGTTCCTTCCGCCGCCGCTCATGCCCAGCGTCAAATACTGGTATCTTGAGGTCTGTACCTGGCACAGCCCGCACATTGGCAAGCTTGGCACAGATGTGATAGTACCGCTCCTTCAGGTCTTCCACAGAACGCTTCTGAGGATCGAACAGGCCAGAGATAAAACACTCAGGGGCACATGCATAGGATGCTATGAAGGCCTACCAGGCTCAGGGACTGGGCACACAAGCAGGTGCACACAACTTACCTTGAACTGCTGGTGGTCATACCGGTCGTGGATAACTACAAAACGCAGGTCAAAGCGGCGGCTAAGGTCAAAGAGGTGGTCAGTTTCTGCCTTAGTCCAAGCGTCATCATGGAGGTAGAGCTGGTATTCTTGCTCTGAATACACAGGCACCTGCACGGTCTACTGGCACAGAGGACACATCCATGTCATGTCATGTCTGGGGGCTCCAGCCCTGTGACCACAGCCTCTCCCGCATATTTGTAGCTAATTTCTGGGCTGGACCAAAGCAAATCCTTAGCCTGTGTCCCTGCAGAAGGCAGCCTGGAGTAAGGAAAGAACCTATCTCTAGGACTACCGCCTGCCTGATTCATGCCCAGAGTAGCTTTACCTGGTCTTCAGCTCCAGAGGCTGGTAAGAGGCCACAGCTCTGGCCCCCATAGTAAAGGTGAGGGGCCCACTTGTAAGCACTTCTGTGGAGTCCAAAGGTCAACTCTGGAGTCAGGCAGATGGCTAAATACACCAGTCAGAGGAAGAAGGCCAAGGAGCCGCTACTCCAAGTAACTCTAAACTGAGGTACTACTGCCACCCAGTGGCGACAGTGAGACTTGCCGCTCCCTCAGAGCATCCTACAAAAACCTGGGTTAAATCCTGGTTTCAACGTAACAGCCTTGCCAAAACCCTTCCTGCCTTAACCCAAGCCCCATCCCCTAAGCTTCCCCAGAGACAAAGAACACAACTACAAGCTGGTCCTGTCAGGCAGAGACCCAAGAAAGGAGTCAATGCTAGACGGAACTGGTGAGTTTTTTCTTTGAAGACCACAACTAGCTCTTTCCAGTTGCCTCTTGGACCCTCCTGCTGGAGCTCCTACACGTACCTCAAGCTGAATATGCTCAGTACTAACTCATCATCTTCCTTTAGACTTCCATCTCCTCGGTCTAGGCCTCATCCATGCACTGTCACCTAATCCAGTTGCTCAAGCAAGAAACCTGAGAGACACTTTTAATTCCTGCGTTTTACTAAGTCTTTGGCTTTATTTCCAAAATCTCTCTCTGCACTGCCCCATTCTAGGCCAGACCATTACTTGCCTAGATCAGACAAATAGTCTCCCCCATTAGTCTCGCTTGTTCCACTCAGTCTTCCTCCAATCAACTCTCCATCTTCAGCCAAGGTTTGACCCATCTGAACAGTGCTACTTAAAGAGCATGGTGCAGAACCGATGCTGTTTGCAGGCTGACATCAGCAGTCCATGCTAAGAACAGGAACTGAGAGGAGGCAATAGAAAACTTCTGTATGGTAACTGCGCTGCTGAATGTAATTTGAAGAAGCACGGGCTTATATTTTTTTATATATAATTTTATTACCTTTATCAGTCTGATAAGTTGGGTGTATGAAAGAAAAACATTCTGCACCGCAGAAAATCTGAGACACACTATTCTACAACGTATCTCTTACCATGTCATCCATAACCCCCTGAAAGTCTCCTACCTCCAAGATAACGTGTCTTTTAGACCAACTCATAAACTCAAAAATGAAGGTTATCCAGTTCATTCCCTGGCTCTGTACATTACAGCTATCAGTGAATAGTCACTGAATTGACCAACGAGCATGAGTGAATAATCTGGCCTCTTCTAAGCCACTGTCTCTCATGGACCCTAACTGCCAGCCAAATGACTGACGATTCTGAGAACACACCACTTTCCTCATCACCTGTTTTTGCCTGCAGTGCCTTCTCACTTCCAAGTACTTCTCTCTGGGTAACACTCTCATCCTTTTGATCTCCTTCAGGTAGAACTCCTCTGGAGACTCTCTTAGTTGCCTGATTTGGTTACATATCCCTACTATTCACTTAATTCCATCCAACTGTAAAAAGCACCATACCTCAGGAACTGTATGGCCAATCCTGCTCTCAAGGCTTTTATAGCCATGTAAGGAAGTCATTCTTTCATTCATTCAACAAGTATTTATCATGGACTGATCTACCTATGTTGGGGACAGAGAGGGATCTTTGCTTCCTAACTCATGGTCCAACTGAAAAAAAATAATCATTTTAGCACAGTATGGCAAGTTTGATGGCAAAAGTTATGCCTAGAGTATACCAAATGACACTAAGTCCAGTCTGGGCACACAAGTTGAAAGAGTCAAAGAAGAAATGAGGCCTAGTTCAGTTTTAAGTAGTAGTGAGGGAAGAGGGGGAAAGCAAGCCTAGGTAGAGGGGCAGCATGAACACAGCCAGGAAAGAAAACAACTTCATGTGTGTTGGCCTGGCAATTAGGGACATGGTGGGAAATAAAGGCAGAATTAGGGAGAGGCATGAGAAAGTCTGTCAGGTAAGCAGCAGCCAGACCTGTGCACCCTGCTAAGGAGTCTGGAATTCATCCTGCGGGGATGGGAGCCCAGGAGGTTAGTTTTGAGAAGGGTAAGAAGTAACTTTTCTCATATCAAAGACCAGCTACCCTGGCAGCAGTGAGGATGGAGGGGTGAGGCAAGAGTCCAGGTCATCCACTGGCTGACTTTGATGACATAGTGACATAGATGAGACATGGAAAAGTCTGAATGAAAGCCACACCAGTGGAAGGCAGAGGACGGAGCAGACTGAGAGGCTTCAGGCAACAGAAGCAGTGGGTGAGTGCCACAGACAGCTTCTGTGATCGTGACCTAAGCAAGAATAGCTGGGGAGCTCCTTGCTGAGAAGAGCACCTGGGGAAGGAACAAATCTCCTTCATTTCACTCCACCTTCACTGTTCACTCTAGTCACCAAATCTTTCTGAAACTCAGATCTAATCCTGACACTACTCCAGTGAAAATCTGTCAGTGGCTACTGGAAACAGTTTGAGGCCCACTTATTTATTTCAGAACGCCAGGAGTTACCAGGAAAAAATAATCAGCACATTATAATGGAGACTGTCCTGCCATCTCTCCAAGAAAAAGCAAAAAAACCCAAAATAGTGACTACCATGGACAATCAGGTCATAGTCTGAATTCTCAAGCCTCACTACCAAGGCTCTGTCTGAGCAGAGTACTTGCTGACTGCTCTGGTCCCTGCTCTCACCAGGCCCTACTGTGGGCTCTAGGTTTCAAGCATGGAAATGCCCCCAGCACCCCATACCACTCAATGTTTCTACCTATGCCTTTGCTTGTGGTGTTCTTTCTGACTGAAAAAAGTCACTGTATGCCTTTCCTAATATTGCCTGGAGACACCCTTCAGGACCCCTCAGGTTCTAACTACTCTAGGAAGCTTCCGTGACCTTCAGGTTCTCCCAATATTCCATGTATCCCATCAGACTGTAATTGCTTCCTCCTTTTCCACCCCCTCCTTAAGTCATATGGAGTTTCTGGGGGCAGAATGTATATGGTTGATTCAAGTGTCCTCAGTGCCTAGGCTTTGACTTGGCATGGAGTGATATTTACTATATACAAAATGAATATTCTTTCGTCTGCACCTCAATTTGTCTCATCCAACCTCTCTCGCACTGCCTCTGATGCCTCATCTTTTGACTGTCTCTTTTCTATCTTGCATTCCCAGCCTCTCTCTCCTATGGACCTGAGGGGCCTAAGGACAATGGTTAGAAGCGGGAAAAGCTGGTTTGAGATATTGGGAGTAATGGATTCACACCTGGCCATGCTGAATCTGTAAAATCTGCGTGCATCCAAAGGAAGATGTACCCTGGCTTTAAGGAGAGAAGGTGGATCTTGCAGTCCCAGGTCTAGTGCCTTCGGCTCTAAGTCTAAACTGTTCCAAGCTGCAGCAACTGTGAGGTCACCTAGTACAATGGCTTAAATCATGGGCTCAGTCTAGCTCTGCTCCTCACTGGCCGGGCAAATCTGGGTAAGGTCTTGCTCTGGCTAAGCCCTGTAATCTGGACCTGAGATAATTCAGCTTGGATCAGGGTGTTCACCTAGAAGATAGATAAAGGCAGAGACGTGATTTATTATGGAAACAGAATCAGCAGGGCTTGAAAATTAGATATATCACCGAGGTCTATCAAGATATCACTGAGATGTAATACTTGATGATTAAATGTATTTGAGGTCTAGCTCAAATGCGACTTTCTCAGAGGCCTTCCCTGACCACCCTATCTAAAGTAGACCTCCTCTACACCTACAGTTTCCCTATCTTTTTTCGTATCATTTCATATTACGGTTTAATTTTATAGATAGCTCCTAACTGACACAATCCAATTTATTTCCTTACATTTTTGATATCTGTCTTCCCTTATCTTTGCCCTGTTGTTGAGATCTAAGGGAGAAGGCTAAGTCAAGGATAATTCCCCAGTTTCTAGTGTGGGCAATCTGCAAGGATAATGATAACATTTGTTGAGCTAAAGAACAGGTCTGGGGGCAGGGGATAAAGGGAATATTTTAAGTTATGCTCAGGCATACCTCTTTGATGTGAGGTACCTATGGAGCACTCAAAAGGAGATGTTAGTAAATGACTGAATATGTGGAAACAGTTGCTTTGAATATCTGTGAATATTAAGTTTGGGTCACTGGTGTATAAAGGATAACTGAAATCACATGGTCAATGAGACACAATACGGAAAGTATAGATAAAATACCTATAATACAGCTCTGTGGAACAGCAATATTTGAAAAGCCAAGAGGAACTACCATAAACTAGAATAGGTATAGGAAAGGACAGAACCCCACAGGCAGAGACCCCCAGAGCCCCACTTTGCATTTACATGACTCAAGGACTGAGTGGGTAACTATGGCTGGGCTTCAGTAGGTCTCTGGAGCCAACCCTAGGAAACTGGAAGGCTCCTGCAAGTGGCTCAGGGCAGGTGGCCAGCACTGGCCTGTCTGAATGGTGGTAGCTCACCTTATTAAACCTGGCGAAGGGGTAGTCCTTGCCCTCCTCTGCTGCCCGACGCCAGTGAAAGAACATGGCTCCATCCTTGCGTGCTGGGTTGGTGAATGGCATCCACTTCCAAGGCCGAACCTTCTTGGAGCCTAACTTGGCCTTCACTGTGCGGTAGCCCTGACCAGTGTCACTGGGCAGTAGTGGAGGTGCATCTCTGCCAGTGGGGTTTAGGGAGATAGAAGGTTAGAATCATAAGGTGTGTAGAGAGCCTCTGGGCCCAAAGAACTGATCTGTCCTTGAGTAAGTAACATCCTAGTGCTGGGTGTGGTGGCTCACGCTTGTAATCCCAGCACTTGGGAGGCTGAGACAGGCGGATCGTTGTGAGTTCGAGACCAGCTTGGGCTACAAAGTGAGCTCAAGGCCAGCCTGAACGGCATAGTGAGACCCTGTCTCAAAAAAACAGGGCTGGGGATCTAGCTCAGCGGTCTAAGCGCCTGCTCGGCAAGCGCAAGGTCGTGAGTTCAATCCCCGGTGCCGCAAAAAAAAAAAACATCCTAGAGCAAGACATCTGGGCTCCTCTTGCATCCTGCCAAGTAAGCAAGAGCCCTAGCTGGGAAGGGGGGTGGGGGAAGAACTGGAAGGAAAACCAGGAGTTAAGAGACTTCTTGGCATGTGGACCAGGGGCTGGAGCACAAGTGACTGGGGGTTCCAATACTTGCTTCTTGTCAGAGTACAGCAGTGCATAGACCTCTCGGTGCATGCCCTCAG
>RJWT010019390.1:0-10245 GCA_004365215.1 Cuniculus paca
CCCTATGCTCCTGCCCAGCCAAGATCCAGAGAGCATCTCTACCTCCCTCTGGCTAATGCCCTGCAGCAAATCCACCCACCTCCTTCCCCAGGCTGCCCCGTGACCCCATGGGTCCCAGTCCCAGTCCCTGCTAACCTGGGTTACTGCTGCAGGCTGTACCTCTGTTTCCTCCTTCCATACTGACCCAGTACAAGGCTCCTCACGGCCACACAGTGGCTTCCTCCAGCCTGACTGGGCAGCCAGAGCTCTAGACTCTGAGGTTCCTTCCCCGGGGGCTCCCAGCCTGCTGTCTGCTCACATGCCTCACTTCCTCCTCTGATTCAACTCTGGCTAAAGTTCGACTTTTAGGTGAAAATCAGTATGCTCGTATCTTGCCATTGTTTGAAACCATCTTGGTCTTATTGTATGAAATAGAAAAACTCTGACATAAAAAACTCTGACATAACTTCTTGAGTCATAAGCTACCATAAAATCTGTGTAACTTTTATTTAATACCACAAATTAGACTCAAGTGGATGGCATGCAAATTGTATGCATCTATTGGCTTTTAATATTAATTTGTCTTCCTAAACAGCAAATGTTAAACATAAAACTTAACTTTCATTATCCTCCTGCATTTGTATTTACATTTTGGAAATTAAAAGCTGGTTAATTTAAATTGTGTAGGAAAAACAATTATTTTTTCATGTAAATGTGATTTTAGTTTAATTAGCAAGTATTATGTAAATATATGTAAATTGTGCTTTAAATATTTATATAATGTAAAATTTAAAATTTTCTACTTACTCGTTAATATAAACCTGAAAACAGTCAATATGGCTTGCATAATTTATGACTGGGGATTTTAGACACAAGGACCTTTGAGCTAATTATGCTGCTAAAATATTCAAAATAGAACTTGTTCAAACTACACAGCATCCAGCAGGTCACGTGAGTGTAAAGCTGAGAACTCCATGTCCAGGTGGTCTTTCCTGTGAGTGAATCCCTTTCCCCATAGAGAGAAATCATGTGGACAGAAAACAAGAAAATAATATGCATACGGAGCCAAAACTTGTGCTGTGCAAGGACCAGAAGTAGTTAATGTCCTCTAATGGTGATTATCCAACCCTAAACTGTCAGAACAAATAAAAGTAGTGATCTATTTCTATAAGAATTCCATGAAAAAATACAATAAATGTAAAAAAAAATTTCCTTTAAGAAAAATACAAACTGGGTATGGGGGTGCACACCTACAATCCCAGCACTCAGGAGACTGAAGCAGGAGGATTACCAAGAGTTCGAGCCCAGCCTGGACTATCTAGTGAGACCCTGTCTCATAAAAACAAAGAACAAAAAAAGAAAAAAGAAAAGAAGAAAAAGAAAAGAAGAAAAATACAGAAGTTTTAAAAGTTTCCATAACAATTTTCAAGAGATTAAGGAAAATATTTTTTAAAAAATTAGTGAATTACATTTGCTCTTAAAAATTATTCAATATAGTCTCTATCCAAGTCATTCTCATAAGCGCTTAACATGTTTATTATTCCAGCATTAAGGAAGTGATATTTTTTGAAAGATTTTCTGAAATCTTTTATATATATATATATAATAAATCAGAAATAGTTGTGATTAATTATATTTTCCAAAGACAAGAGGGTCAATCATGAGATTGCACTCTTTTCTGTGTAATGACCTTGTACCCCAGCTGACCAAGGCCAGCATCGGAGAGAGTGTCCTGTGGGGTGGTGTCCTGCCTTTGCCTGGGGACAAGAAGGCAGCTTGCCTTGCAGTCGGCACACACTGGGAGTTGGAACAAGTTAAAGAATTTTGCATCTTCCCCAGGTACGGACTGTCCTTGTGCAGTTACCAGCAATTGTGGACTTAGAGCGACTGTGAAAAGGCCTTTTGCTAGCGGTGACACAGCCGTCTCCCAAGGAAAAAGTTTTTCTCTTGGGATAATTGGAATTATATCAAGCTTAAGCTTCTAAGTGTGACAAGCAATGTGAAAAAAAGTCTCTTGCCCTGAGAAATATGAGGAACATTATTACATAAGAGTAGCTTAGCTTTTTTTAGGTATATAAAATGTCTAGTGGAATTTGCATGCATCTTTTTTCTTGGGTGGCATCTTGAAATTGAGAAATGGGGACATGGTATATTTTAAAACAAATACAGCTCTTCCATGCAGGCTCTAACTTTGTTTAAATTCAAATACTCATTTCTCCAGTGCTCATGCAGAGCCTCTGGCATGTTCCAGCATCGTGTCCCCCCTCCAGACTGCCAGCTCAGGTAACAGGAGTTAAAGAAGAGCTCCTCCACACACCTCTGCACACGCAGACAGCGCTCTGCCTTCACCAGCTTTCATAAGATTCACAGATGTCGGTGAGGGCTGGTTCTTAACACTCCCGAGGCTCAGTGCTGGAGTTGTTTTCCAGGTGGGACGACTGGTGTGTACCTCTGTGCTGCCGACTGACAGGGGACCTCGGTCACCCGCAGGGGGACCATCTGGCACCATTTTAACAGAACCATCTTACAGCCCTCGCTACTACCATCAGGGTTCTGAAATGTCTATTTGTTTTATTCTTACAATATGGAGCGAAATAGCTGACAATGACTAGAGTAAACATAAAAATTCACAAGTGCATCAACAGTTTCGTTATATTCATTCATTTTTTATTCTATGAGTATTTTTCAAATTTAAGGGTGAAATCATTTCTACAATGAAAAGTGATGGTTCAAAAAAAAGGAAAAAGATTGCAAACTTTGTTAAATCCTAATTTCTTAATTTTGTCTTATTTTTTGCTTCTTAAAAATAATTTCCATCCTCGTGGTCTCTTCTCACTTTTTCTCATTATTCTGAGAAATCGTGTAGCTGGGAGCTGCTTGTGTAGTTTGCTTTCCTCTATCCTCCAAGTGCATCTGTTTCACCATGCTCCCGCACACCCGAGTTTGCTCGCTCACCACGTGACAGGTCAATTACAGAGAGACGTAGAGCGTTGAAGCGAGGAAGACAAATTTATTTGAAATTACAGCCTCTGGCTGACAGACGTCTTCCGGAGGACTTATTTTCCAGCGGTCATCTTACTCTTCCTGGGCACCAAGGGTTCAGGGAAAATTTGAAGAAGTGGAGACAAAATTATGTAAATCGAATCAAGGAGATATTTTTAACCTGCAGGCCACAGGCATCATTGAGGCCTGCTGCCTCTGCTTGCTGCTATCCAGACCTCCTCTTTCTGAAACTTAACTCAAGCCTTTGGTTCCACTCGCAGGGCCTCTGTTCCCTTCTCCCTGTGTGAGTGAGAGGGCGGGTTAGAGGCTGAGTTGGTGTCTGTGGGCTTCTCGCTGTAGCCAGCGTTGTCAGAACGGAGGAAACCACCACAATCCTGCTGAAAAAGAGAAGGGTCTTTACCTCTCCAGCATAAGCATGAATTCTAATCCACTACTTTGTGCTTTTTATATGAAATTTCCATTTAAGTTTTAAAGAGACTCCATTTAAAACCCCATGGGAACTATTAGAGACAAAATAAGGGAATTTCTTCACATCCTTCTTGCTGTAATTCCTAAAAATAACCCTCAAGTTCCAGCACTTTCTTTAGCATTCTGGAATTCATATATGAGATTGAAATCCAGGTGTCCATCTATGAAAGTCTTAGTTTCCATCAGCAAGAAAAGCATAATTAGAGAACTGAAGCATTTCCAAAGCTTTCCATGAGGCAATATGAGTTATTTCTAGCCTTGTTTGTTCTGTATCTGAAAGTCTCCCTATTTTTGTCCTTGAAGAAGTTAAACACGTCCAATCAAGACCCAGGTGTTAATTAAAGAGGAGAAACAGTGGAGAATGTGACACTTTGTGATTTATTTTTAATGCACAACACACAATGACTCATGTTCAATGTTTTTCTTTAAAAACAACGTTACCTGTCTGCTTGAAGTTTCCCTAATTAGAACATGAACTGCTTGACAACAGGTTTTAAGTGATAACTTTTCAAAACAATTCTAAATTATTTTTTCAGCAGTCAGGTACTTTGCCAACTCAGTGAAAAGTGGAGGTTACACTCAAAACACAAGACTATAATGCCTGTGCTCTGCTAATAACAAGTCGTCAGGGCAAACAAAGCAAAAGATGTACACAAATAAGTTTTGCTCATTTAAAAATCTCTGTGTTCTAGTATCAATCCATGCCGAAGGCTTTTGGCTCTGAATGAGTTTAGGAGAGTCCCTGGTAGTTAAAAACACTGCTCTTCTAAAATTCAGCCAAATACCCCACAGCAGTGCAGGCACATCCTTCTGACAGAAAGGTAGACACAGTAGACTGGAGGACGCGACTGTGCTTCATAAAAATATTCCCCGGACTAAGGCGTAAGGAAACATCACTGATAGTTACACAGACCCAGGGCAACTTTCTTGATGGAGACAGTCCATGTGTCAACCGCTTTACTAAACCCATTGTAAAACATTTGGTTGTTTACTTTCCTTACTGTGAAATATAAGTGTCATCGCTATGTAGTTTGTGAGAGAGTAGGCGTAATAAGAAATGAATGAATATCCAAATTCAAATTCCAGTAATTCCAGAGTCTCCATATCTTAAGCGCATCATGGGTTTTATGACGTAGCTGTTTTAGATTTTTGATTGACGTGTTGGAGATGAGAAATAAACAGAGCTATGGACACACAGCCCTGGGAAAGGAGCTCAACTCTGCTCTTTGGCCTGAGCAGCGAACAGCTGAGGGGCATCTATAATGTGACAGGTACCCCATCAGTTCCTGGAGGAGATGTACCAAGGAGGAGACCCTGCCCAGTGTCCCCATGGAATCTGCAGGTGTCAGAGGCTCCATGCAGCTGCAGGGACATCCAGTGGTGTCTCTTCCCAGGACCTCAGGTGGCGACGTGTGGCTGTCCAGGGAGTCCTGTGAGAGGAGCTTTCTGGATCCAACCCTGTGCTGCTGATCCAGAGCTGGTATGCAGACCCAGTGGGGGCCACAAGCCCATCTTTCTTGGAACTCAGGAGAGACCCCAAGGCAACTGAAGATTGAACCCACGGCCTTCACAGTCAGCTATGTCCCCAGCTCTTAT
Source organism: Cuniculus paca (assembly GCA_004365215.1). Lineage (NCBI taxonomy): Eukaryota > Metazoa > Chordata > Mammalia > Rodentia > Cuniculidae > Cuniculus > Cuniculus paca. Next base: position 5,047 of record RJWT010019390.1, read on the forward strand.
AAAATTTTAAATTTTGAGATAGTGTCTCAAGTCCCTAAATTGTCCAGACTGGACTTCAATTTGCGACTTCCCTGCCTCATCTTTCCCAAGTTCTGGATTAGGCGTGAGCCACTGCACCCAGCTGAAAATGCTTTCTGATGAGGATGAGTCATGGGTCAGGTCACAGGTGGGGCCCAGTGCAGTGAGGTCCCACACACGTGGATGGTCACAGGAGGTGGATCCACAGCTGCTGGATTTACAGCGTTAGGTCAGCTTTGGGGGACAGCACTGGCCGAGCCCTGGGGCCAGCTGGTGGAGCACAGAACTGTGGCAGGAACTGAGGGGGAGAAGAGAGATGCGTTTCGGTCTGGCAATCATGACAACAGTCTGGCGGAGTAGGGGGGAAGCCCCTGCTGGAAGATAACTTTCCATCTAAGCTCTGAAAGACTGGGCAATAGAAACAAAGAAGCTAGACTGTCCACAGAGGGAGATGGTGCAGTAGGCCAGAAGGAATGAAGGAGAGTGGCAAGAATGTGAGAAAAAGGAGAGGATAGGGAAAGAGAAAAGGAATATGAGATGATGTCAAAGATGATATGGGAAGAAAATGAAGGCAAATGGCAGAAGCCAACGTTAGGGTCCAATGGTGAGAGAGAGAGAGAGAGAAGAGAGAGAGAGAGAGAAAACAGGAGCAGAGACTGAGTCAGCTCTGACCACATGCTGGGGAGAGAGCTCAAGGGCAGAGGTCAGCCAGGAGCAGGAGCAGGGTCAGGAATAGGGTGCGGCAGAGAGTGAAAACTCAGAAAGGTGAGAGAAGATGATGAGATGTCGTGCAAGGCTGCAGAAGTGACAGCCTGCCTTGGGCTGGGCAGGGTCTGGTGATGGACTGGGCGTAGATGAGTGCCCTCCGCACCAGCCGGGGCAGCTCTTCCTGCAGAGAGAGGAGCCCACGCCACGCCCTCCTGCCCTCAGCTGCAGGTGCTGAAGGAGGAGCCTGAAGCTCGGAGCAGACTGGCAGCGCTTATTCAAGCTGCGCAGCTGCAAGAGGTTTCAGGCAGCTTCTCCCCCAGATTTGATGGCTGTGGACGTCTGCTTTCCTGTTGTTCTCTCAGGCTGTGAGAAACACGATGAAGTTTGACAGGGATGAACACAGAGTTTTGATTTTAGATTAGAAAATCTGTTTTTAGATTAGAAAATCTGCTGACGAGGGAGGAGAAATTAGTTGGTCACAGGCTCAGCTAGGCTGGGCAGGTGATCCAGCCGCCTGGGAACTAGAGGAGTGTTCAGTAAGTATCTGAAGAAGACTGAGAAGATACCACGTCTCAGTGCAAAGAGTCGGTATCGCGCTTTCCTCAGGGTAAAACTGTGCACTGGTCGAGGACATTGCATTTACTCCCAGGGTCGCATTTTAAGGCTTGACTAACTTAGCGGTGACCGTTGAGACTGGTAATGAGTTGTAACTCAATGCCCAGGTGCAGTGGGAAGGAATCAGAGGGTTGCAATGGCGGCATCCAAAACAATGTGGTTTCTAGACTCACGGAGAGGTGAACACAGCTTGAAATTTTATTTTGCTTTCAGAGTTTAGGTTAAGGCCTTAGGGAATCATTGCTTCATAAAACATACCCTGAAATGCTGTTTTATGACTGTGTGACTGGTCACACCTTCTAGGGGGCTCAGTGGTGACATCTGTTCGTGAAGATGTGACAGAAGATAGAAGAAATGTTGTGCAGCGCTGAGGTTTTATTGCTGAGGAAGAATTATTTAACCTTTTAGGGTCATTTTTCATCTGGAGATTTAGTAAGAACACCTACAACCTAAGACAATTCCTAGGAAAAACTGAGATTAAGTATGGAAAACAATGAGTGTTTCTCAGCACCTGTCTGCAAGGTATTTTTTTTTTACTTGATTTTTGTGGAAAGCTAAAGAGCTTTATTAATCCTCATCCTTTTTTTAGTTATCATTTTTTTCTTTCAAAGACCTGCAGATTCTATGATCTTTAGTCCTAACCTAGCAGCCTCACTGGACTCAGAAGTGCCTCTGGGACGCTGCGAGCACTCCTGACCTCTCTGGGTCCAGGCCTTGGTACTTTCTGTGGTCCGACGCCTTCCTTCCCAGTGCTCTTCCCTGCTCTGCTTCCGGCTGCTAGAATCAGCTTGGCCACCCTCCCGCCACCACCCTCCTGCTTTGGGGCCAGCTGCCTCTGGCCTGTACCCCTAAACTGTGAGCTACATTCAGCCCCCACTCCTTTAGCTTGTGAGTGTTGGGGATGGTATGCAGGGCTGAGAAAGCTGACACCGCAGCTGCACACGCACAGGTGCAGGAACTAATGGGGGTGTCCACCTCCCCGTGTCCGGGGCAGCGCTGGGCATAGGCAGACTTTCATCCCTGCACGGTCCCTGCAGGTGGTCTCGACTTCACTCTTCTCATTACCTCCTTGATCTTGGTGCCACTTAGCTTTCAGGTGTGGCGGGCAAGAACCTCCAAGACAGACCCTCACTTTTCAAATTGTTAGCTTTTTTTGTCTTTATTGATTTTTGCATTTGAAGATTGCCCATCTAGAGTATATAAAAAAAAAACCAACAAAAACAAAAGAAAACAAAACAAAACATACCTCCTCTTTGTTTTTATGAAATCAGAAAACATATTTATAATTCCACCTTTTTAAAAACAAAGACTGCTAACCATTTTTCATATAGCAATGCTTTTGATTTTACAATCTACAATATTTTTACCTATTGTTCATAATGCATATTAGACTGTAATTTGATTTGCTTTTGTTTATTTTTATGTCTATGAAAGGTTATGCTATCAAAACTATGTCATTCTCATAAAATTAGTTGAGAAATCTTTTCCACTCCTCTATTTTACAGATTTTTAGAAAAAAATCAGTTTTTTCCTTCTAAATATTTGATGAAATTTTCAAGTCAGCATTCCATACCTATGACTTTAATCTTAGGAAGGTTTTTAATAATAAGCTTCATTTGCTCTCATGGATGTGGATATATTAAAATATTTTATTTCATCGTGTGCCAGATTTAGGTAGGCTGTAATTTTCTAGAACTGTGTCTACTTCACTGAAACTATCATGGTTTTTCACAAAATGTTATTCACAATATTTCTTATACTCTTCTGAATGCCTTAAATCTGTGAAGACTTTCCTTTCATTCCTAATACTATCATCGCACAACTCTCTTCTTTCTTGTCTAGCAAATGTTTTATCCATTGATTTTTCCAAAGAAATGTCTTTTTGCTTTTGTAATTTCTCTATTGTTTGCCCTTAAAGATTTTACTTCTAAACATATGTTAATTAATTTCTTCTACCAGCTTATTTGAGTCTAATTTTCTACATTTCACTTCCTAAGGAAGAATGTAAATGATTGGCTTTGGATTTTTTTTTTTTTTGCATTCCCCCATACATAATACAATAAATTCTGTTATATTTTTCATTTTATAATCATTCTGTTTGGACTTTTAAAAATTTTCCTTGTAATTTTTTATTTTAACCATTGTGTACTTAGCAGTGTTTGACTTAATTACCAAATATTTGAGGTCTTTCTAAAAACTGTGTTGTCTTTGATTCCTTATTGTACTCAGGGAACAAGGCACTCTTTAGAATTGAAATCTTTTGAATTTTATTGAGACTCATGCTGTGACCAAACTTGTCTTTTGTGTTAGTATTTTCTTTTCCTCTGGGAAGGAGTCTCCCCACTGCAGTGGGTGGGTACAGTATCCTGTGTCACCCAGGCCAACACAGGTGACATGTCAGAGCCTCACTGAGGACCTCCAGGAATCCTCCGCTATCTGCAGTTGCCTAGCAACGCTGCAGCTGCAAGCGGTGGGAGTGGGGCGGGAGGCTCCCTCATTGTCTGGGGGTGGTGAGCCTAGAGGGGCTCAGCTTTGCTGGTGCCTGGGGTCTGCACAAGGTGTGTGAAGTTGGTGGCGGGTGCAGTTACACTGACTGGGGGCAGGAGGACCCACTTCCGAGACTCGCCTGCCTGCTACAGGCGGACATTGTGCTCCTTTCTGGCTGTCACTGGGAGGGCTCAGTTGCTCATGCCTCCTGAAAGATGCCTGAGTATGCCCATCACATGGTGGCTGGATGCCCCAGGGGAGTGACCTAACAAATCAGTGAGCAAACCTGAAGTCATTGATGGCCTGTATGCAGAAATCACTCTCTGTAGTCCATGCAGTACCCTTCTGCGTATCCGGGCTGGACCTATCTGGTGTGGGAAAGGAACACACAGGCCTGAATGTAAAGAGCTGCAGACCTGGGTGGTGCTTGGAGCCTGGCTGAGACAATAGTTTTTTCCCCTTCTTGTTGCTAGGGCATAATACCTGAGGCCAGGTAATTTAAGTCTTGCAATTCAAGAGTCTTGAGCATCCAAGACCCAGGGCCTGGCCAATTTGCTGAGGAACTTGTCCCCTCTAGACTGGGCTGTGTCCACACCTGAAGATGAGACTGGAGGTCAGGAAAGAGACAGTGGCATGCGGAGCTGCTTCATAAAGACATCATCCCATCCACAAGGGCAGGGCCTGTGTCCTCTGTCCCTAGAGGACCAGCATCTTCACATTACCACATACAGACTCAAATGCCAGTGTGAATTTTGGAGGGACGAAAATATAAACCACAGCAATGCCTTAATGCAGTCTTTATCTATTGTCTTATCACATGCGTAGAAAAAGTAGTGACATCTTAGTTTTTACATGTGTGTCATACCCCACCTTTATGTCATACACTTTATATGAGAATGAATCATTATTATCTGTCCTGCAACACATACGCAGGAAGAGTTCTGGGTGGAAAGGGCCATTCTCACCGCTCCCATTCGCTTTGCACTCTGAACTCTCAGAACAGGACCAATGCAACTCATGGAGTTAGGTTCTCTCCTCTGGAGAGGAATATAATTATGATGTCTTAGATGAGTATAACACGCCATGCTTTGCAAGTGCAGCTTCATCTTCCTGAGAAGGCTTGTGTTGCAGTGGGCTCTTTGGATCACTACCTTTTCACACAAGTAAGGTATTTAAAATCAGAGAGCTTAAGACTCTCGGCCCCACGTAATGAGGAAGAAGGTGTTTCAGAGCTCAGGCCTCAGAGTGCGGAAAGGCACGAAAGTATACTCACCCCCCCACACACCTGCCAGGTAAACAGAAGAAGGCTCAAATCATGAAAAATGAATGTTAGCATATTTACAAGGCTCCCAAACTGTTGGAAAGATGTGC